>CALSFV010000490.1:0-93851 GCA_943737045.1 Parapristionchus giblindavisi
TATACTGTAGTCACTGAGTCATTAGTCCTCTGTAAGAGTAATGAGATTAGAATAAATAGGATTACTGTAGATGGAAAGATTACTGTAATCATATTATAGAGACGTTTCAATCTATATATTCTCTCTATTTCTTCTTGGATATTTCTTCCTTGATGAGAAGGTACTGTAGTATTAATCAATATCGATTGATATCGATTGATTGATAGATCACTTGTCCTGAAGCCGCAGCTCTATTTGGAATCTACATCTTTTATGCATTCTTTATGAAGTTCAATGAAAGAATCGAGAGATGGGTGAAAACAAGTTTATTGGGAGAAAAGTAATGATCATTTTTATTATTGATTATTTAAAAAGTAATGAATATAGAATGGAAGAGAATGGAACAAATGAAGAATCACTCAATCTTAATGATACTAATAATAGTATTCATATTAATGGAAATGGATTGAATACGGTATCGATTCAACTGAGATAGATCAATTATTGATTGATTTAAGGAAGTAAAAGATGATACTCCATCAATTACAATAGAGAATAATCATCCAATAATAGAAAGAACTCAATCGGTTGGAGGAAGAAGAAGATCATCATTGAATAGAAGACAATCTATTCCTATTCTACATACTGGTACTCATCTTTCATCTTTCATTTATTGATCTTTCATCTTTTATTTATTGATCTTTTGATCTTTCAAGGAGCAATGTTCCGTAATGGAATCGTTCAACTGATGAATCATACACTTGAACAATTAGCAGAAGGTAATCAATATCCTATATTATCTACAGTATCCATACCATATCGTATGCTATGCATTGCAACTATTGATCTCTGATCTTCGATCTTTGATCTACTATGCCTAATGTGTTGTGTGGTCGTTTCAGATGAGCAAGGAGCAAACAAAGATTATATCGGTTCGTTTTCACTGTAGTTTGATCTTTGATCTTTGATCATTGATCTGTGATATTTGCTGTCTCTATGCTGTCTCACAATACTATTCGTAAATCTATATTAGTTCAATTCTATCTGCTCTCCTAAGTTGATCTTTGTTTGATCTAAGTTGATCTTTGAACTCTGTCTCATTTGATCTTTGATCTCTATACAGGACTCATCTCATCATCACAACATCATCGATCATATCATGCGCTCCTTACACGTAAATGATTAGAACTGAATGAATGACTCTAACTACTCTATCTCTTCAATCAATCAATATAGTAGTCTGTTGTAGTTTGTGTTGTGTTACTATACTATCTCTTACTCTCTGCTGTCTCTCATTATCACATACTCTCTCACTCTCTCATTTCTCTATCTTCAATTATAATTCCCAAGCCTTCGTTCAAAATGTGTGCCATACTCTCCTTATAGTCACAAATCAATCAATACTAAGCAATCAATAAATGCTTTTCATTTCCTTTGATTCTGAATATTCAATCGATAATATCGATATGGATACAGTATTCACTCTTTCCCCCTATCACTCAAATAGAATTGAACTCCCACCACGATGATTGTCTGAGTGTATACGGTAGCGATGGGCCGACCATTTCATTTAATCGATTATTGATTTTCAGGCGAAAGTGAGAGTGAGGAACCATCAGGACGTCAAACGCCCGTATCACAGAATAGAGATCAGGTATGATTACGGTAGATTGGTCTTTAATGGAATATCGATTATGAGAATACGGTATTCAGAGACAAACAGAACTAGATATTCCTATTGCTTCGATACCAAATGGAAGAAGACATTCACAACTTGATGAGATTGTATGATATTGATTGATTCATTGAAGTAATCAATAATTGATTGATTCAGAAATCATTATTAGAAGAAGAAGAAGATAAACCATTGGATATGGAATGGCCTGATGAACCAATGAAAAGATTGACTTATATTATACTAGCTCCATTATTGATTCCTATGTGGGTTACGATACCTGATGTTAGAAAAGAGGTACTGTAATCAATCAATAGAATGTCAATTATAGTATCGATTGTAGGGTTATCGTAAATACTTTCCATTTACATTCATAATATCGATTGTATGGATAGCCTTCTTCTCATATCTAATGGTTTGGTGGGCAAATACAATTGGAGAAACTTTGGTCATCCCTACAGAGGTTCATCATTTATTTAATCAATAATATTATATAATATGATTATAGATCATTGGATTGACTATTCTTGCAGCTGGTACGAGTATTCCAGATCTTATAACTAGTGTTATAGTAGCTAAGAAAGGATTAGGAGATATGGCTGTATCATCTTCTATTGGAAGTAATATATTCGATGTTTGTGTCGGGTATACTTTATATTAATTAAGTCATTAAATTAGATTATTGATTTATTTAGATTACCGATTCCGTGGTTGATTTACTTCGCAAAGGAATCATTCACAGCAGAGGAGCCCATGTTCATAGCTGTATCAAGGTAAGAGTTAGACATCACCAACCATAGCTCAGTTGGTAGAGCGGAGGACTGTAGATCCTTAGGTCACTGGTTCGAATCCGGTTGGTTGGAGTTTCTTTTGCCTATTTTTCTAGTAGTTTTTTTTTTTGAAAAAAGTTTGTAAAACATATATTTAATAATATCTATTTTAGCAAAGGACTTCTATGTTCTGTTGGAATGCTATTCATTATGCTCGTAGTACTCGTATTCTCTATTATGTTATCTCAATGGAGAATGAATAAGGTACAAATCAATTCAACAAATAAACAATCAATATTTTATTCTTAGATCTTTGGAATTATAATGATTGTATCATATATTGCCTTCTGTATCTTCTCTGTTTCACTTGAAACTGATCTACTCACTTGCCCATTGAACATTTGTTAATCAACAGATATCGATTGCTTTCATAATTGGAAATACCAATCGATAACATCTTACAGTACCTCATTTCATCAACACATAATATATCCATTAAGTGAAAGTGCAAACGTCTAAAAAGTTTATTTTTTTCAGTCCTTAAATCTCACACGTGTTCAATGTTTCATACAAACTTATTATCTTTTTAAAATTGAAATATTAAAAGAATAGTTTAAATTTCGTTGTCAGAAATGCCAATTAGTGGAATACATAACCGGTGCCCATTTATACCATTCTCATTCATTTGTTCACATTCGTTATTCTTTCATCAAATACATTCATTTTCACACTATAAAGACTTTATTCATAAGAATGTCTACATCAATTATACATAATGGGAAGAAGAATCACAAATTGAAGAACAATGAAATAATCATTGAGCAGGAAAATGTTCAGATTCAATGCCTTATCTACTATTTTCATACTTCTTTTAATCATTACTGTTTCCCATCAAGGTATGTATTGATTAATCGATATCAACTACAGTATACATTCATTCAGGTCATCCACATAGGAATCGTCGTCAATCATCTAAAACATATCATTCCATTCCATCTTCAATCAATTGCACAGCTCATTCATATGACGATTGTCCACTAGGTTCTATCAATAATATCATCAATATCATAATATTTCTATTTTTCTTTTTAGAAGTTGGATGTCAACAAGAATTAACAAGGAGAAATGGTAAACTTTATCGTAAAGTCTGCGTATTTCTCGATAAAGCTGCACCAACTCTCAAACATAATCATCGTTCATAATAACTTTATCGACTGATTTTATCTAACTACAGTAATCATAGACCAAGTCTACAAGTGGCTGCTTCTTGTAGAGATTCAGTTTTGTCCACTCTCTTTCCAGAACATCTTAAGAATACAAAGATATTATTGATTGATTATCGATTGATCTTACTTGCAATAGAATCCTTTACATTGAGCTGTATCACTCTTGGCACACTCTCCAGTGCCCTATATTTATTGATTTCTTACTAATCAATAAACTGTTAATTATACCTTTCCTCTGCACTTGCGACAGAATTCTCCACAGTCCTTCCATAGAATACCTTAGAGATGAATAATCAATGAATAAATGATATAATTGATCTACCAGTGGATGGTTTATCGGTAGGAACACATTTAGTAGATGTAGTATAGCAATTCTTGGCTTTAGTATCACTTTTCTTCGGAGGAGAAGCAAGAATTGAAAGAGGAATAAGAATAATAAGAATGGATAGAAGAAGAAGTCTCATTGATATCAAGGTCACACTGACAATGAATGAACAAATAGAAAAGAAAGAACAGTTGTCTATTCATCGTATTTTTGTTTACTCCAATCTATGTCTATCATTAATCTTTGTCAGAATTAGTAATTAATAGAATTTTGTATTTTTGTGGGAATTCTAATGTTAGGAATCATGAAATGCTATTATGTTCTTTGAGATATTTAAAAATTCAAATAAATCGGAAAAGAGCAAACAACAGTTGTTTAACCCGAAATAAATATTTATACTTACGTTTCGATTTACGATTAATTGTTTGTAAATTTTTTTATAATTTTCTTTTCAATCTTTAAAAAAATAATTCACGATAGGAAAATATCGCAGGTTTACTGTAGTGGTGCCTAGCGTGCATATTTGTGAGAAATATCCTGATTCAGGGTGCGTTGCGGTCGCTCAGAGGCGTACGTGCTATTTCAGTCTGCATTCCGAAGTCACGTTAGAACTTTCCTTATTATTCATTAAATTACATGATTTTGATGTTAATTAGTGGTCCATATGCATCTTCATCCATTCCCCATTCCATGTTGCATGTCAACGTGGATTTGAAAGAGCATCTCTTTCCTATTATTGTGATTCATTTTTTATCTGTTTCCCATCGCTTCCTAAGTTTAATAATTTCCTTGAAGGTTTGAACCATGTCGCCTCCTGCCCTCATGCGCGGCATGCTCCACAGCTACGGTCGCAAGGTATGTCAACTATTTTGTTTCTGGCTATTCGAAGTTCTAAAGTTGCTTTGCGCACTTTAATGAGCAACCCTGAAACTACACCTTTCGCAGCTAACCAATAATAAATCGTCGTATAACTTGCAGTATTCCGTGCTATGCAAAACTTGACACTTATTCCATAAGATCATTACGAAACCAGCAATCTTTCTATCCCAAATTTTCACGTTTATTCATTTTGATTACCAACCTGTCCAACCTTTTCTTGAGAAAATATAGATGGTCCCGGATTTCCCAGAACTTGCATTTTATCTATGAATAAACATGAATAATTTTTTGTTTACAGGCTATCGGTATCTCCTTCCTTGGAGGACTCACCGCTACCTTGGGATTCTTCTTCTTCTACGTGCAGCCCCGTCACAACCGTTACGAGGAGTTCTTCAAGTGAGCTTTTTTATTATTATGCATTTGTGCAATTGGATTACTTGACACGAACTATTGGTGTTGCAGGAACTACGATCCCTATACCCGTATGCGTGAGATCTGTGCCCAGAACAAGAAGTACATGCACACCTGTCCTGATGAGCTAGCTAAATTGTACGAAGAGAAGGGCAAGCCTATCCAGGAGGCTTAGATTAATCGAGAGCTGTATGATTTCACATAAAGCGATAGATTTATATCTCTTCTCATTTATTTTTACACGACGTAAAGGCTATAAATGACGATGACTAATTTTAATAATTTGACTTTATCGAAGTGAGACAATGCAAAAGAATATGTAGAAACACTTCATCTATACTTCCGATATATAATTTCTATTTTCCTCAAAAGTGGGAGGAACTATGAAGGAATGGTGAACGTGGTTATGGTTATTTACATGAATTGGGAGCTGGGCTTAAAAGATGAAAGGGTACTTGTTAGATATAATAGGTAGAGGGACATTTGGGGGTTATTAGGAACAATGGGGGAAAACTAGCGAAAATATGTAAATCTAGTTAGCGATAGCAAAGTGGAAAAAAAATGAAAAGAGAATACGAATATAAATGTAGATGATGAATCTTAGGCCATTGAAATGTATGATACTTCTTCCTTTCCACATTCATTCATATATTCCTCACTCGTATAATATGGTGGAGGAGGCATTGGAATCTATGATTTGATATGATTGATCAATATATGATGAACAATTAATAATCACTTACTGTGAAGATCTCTTGATCCTTCTTCTTTTGCTTCTCAGAAAGTTCTTTCAATTGAGATGCAGAGATGGATACCGTAATCTACAAGATATTAATTAATTCGATGCCCAATATGTATGTACAGTACCTCATTGATCGTTACAAGACGTCTCTTAATCATAATTAATCCAATCTGAGAGAAACAAAGGAAAAGAATAGCCAGAGCACATAGAATGATTAGAGGAACTGAAAGAATATTCATTTATTGAATCGATTGATTGATATATTAGACTTGATATTGAATGGATGATATAGTAAAGTTGAACTAACCAATGACATCATGATTGTGATTCCATACACGAATGAATTGTGCTCTCTCTTCAATCGATTCAGTTACAGTAGATGAGGCTATGGTAGTTGTCGTGGTGGGAGTCATCATCGTTGAACTAGTATAATGCTGAAGAAAGAATGAATCAATGACGTCTATATAACAGAAACGTTCGTGTAGAATAATAATAATAATCATTTAAAGACCTTCTTGGTTAGATAGAATACACAAATGTATCAACTAAATCTAACTATACTACATATCTTCATCTCCGCTTAAGACTTTCTCAGAGGTAGATAATAAGTATAACTATTGAATCTATCGTATTGATATATCTATGATACCGTACCTTATATGGAAGTCTAACACGTACAAGAGAACGTGAAGATATGATAGACTTAGCGTGTTCACTTAGATGACGATCAGCTAATGAATGAAGAGATAATGAAAGAAGTATGAGAAGATGAAGAAGATATGATGATGACATTATCTTAAAGGGAGAAGATATACAGAATGGGGCGGAGTCTATAAATGATAAGAAGTGGATGAAGAGCCATAAGGAATGAATAGATTGAAGAAGAAGAGGAGGAGGAGGAGGAGGTAAGAAGTGGAAGAATGAGATAGAGAGAAGATGGATAGATGGGAATAGGGTAGATCAATTATAAATGAATAGAAGGATATTGATTGATATCAGTGATATACAACAATGATAATAGATAGAATAGTTTATCAATAACATTTAAAAAACAGTAATCTTTTAGATTCTATGATAAAATGTGATGCAATACTTCTAACAACTGAAGAATTATATAAACTATACACTAAATTTGAAAGATTAAAATAGACGCAATTGATTGATTCTTATCAATTCCACCATTCATGTGTGAGACTCTGAAAGATAGATGAATACCGTAATCATAATGTACCGTAATCATGACTAACCACATCTTCGAATACAGTATCTCCACACGAAGATAGATCATCATGTACATGTCCTTCCATCTGTAGAGGATAACTATGAAAGATGACAAACCGTTTTACGATAAACGTGACGTCAAAAGTCTAATGCAAGGATATTGGCAAAGCCTCAGTCTATGGTCACGTTTGTCTTCAAACGATTGGCCATCGTTAATGGATACTGTAGCATTCAAATAAATATATCATATTAAATACCGTACGTCTATATCATTACCACTGATTGACATCTTCATTCTCTTATTATTAGATCGATATCTTCTCTGGACAGGATTACCATAATTATCACGTATAACTATAATATAGATCATTTATTGATTAGTTCAATATAATACAGTATACCCATACTTGATACTCTCCCTCCATTCACAAATGGTCTCATTTTCTTTTTAAGAGAAGGAGCTCTTTCTCCCAATATATTCCGAATAATTGTTACATATCTCCACACATTCAATCCTGCAATCAATACAGTATCCTACAGTACTCTCAGTCTACAGTAATCCCCTCTCACCATGTACATGTTCATCATCAATACAGTATCCTACAGTACTCTCAGTCTACAGTAATCCCCTCTCACCATGTACATGTTCATCATCAATACAGTATCCTACAGTACTCTCAGTCTACAGTAATCCCCTCTCACCATGTACATGTTCATCATCAATACAGTATCCTACAGTACTCTCAGTCTACAGTAATCCCCTCTCACCATGTACATGTTCATCATCAATACAGTATCCTACAGTACTCTCAGTCTACAGTAATCCCCTCTCACCATGTACATGTTCATCATCAATACAGTACCCTACAGTACTTTCAGTCTACAGTAACCTCACCATGTACATGTTCATAATCAATACGGTATGCTACAGTACTCTCAGTCTACAGTAATCCCCCTCTCACCATGTATATGTTCATCATCAATACAGTATCCTACAGTACTCTCAATCTACAGTAATCTCACCATGTACATGTTCATCATCAGCTGCTTCAGCTACGGTAGCTTGTCCACTGACAACTCTAATAACACATCTAATCAATCTTATTCTATTATCAGAATGACAACGA
Source organism: Parapristionchus giblindavisi (assembly GCA_943737045.1). Lineage (NCBI taxonomy): Eukaryota > Metazoa > Nematoda > Chromadorea > Rhabditida > Diplogasteridae > Parapristionchus > Parapristionchus giblindavisi. The sequence continues at coordinate 8,356 of CALSFV010000490.1, forward strand.
GAAAGACGCTACAATGGATCAATATGATTACGGTATAATAAACATATATGAATTGACTTACTTTGTTTACCAGATCAGTGATCTCTTTTATACTTGCTTTATCATCTTTGTTATTATTCATCTGTAATCAATATACTTAAATATAGATTGAATAGAATGATTAACTTACATATGTAGCATCTTCCATAATCATAACTCTATATGTATTTCTATTAATAGGAAGATTTAAAATCTTTCTTAGCTTTCCCATATAAGAACTCAATCGAGAACGAGGAATTGATGATTCCTCTGATACTTCTGTTATAGACATATGTGTATTTGTGATCAACTACAATATAATAATCAATAATCAATAACATGATTGATCTACCGTATACCTCAACGAGTACTGGTTTCATCTTTGCGATTTCATTATCAGGAATAGGACTTTTTTCACAAGCAATATCCAATGCCTTATTAAGAGTCGAACGGACGATTGTAATCTATTCAATCAATCGATAATTCTAATTTAAATTCAGTGTAACCTACCAGAGGAAGTGGTTGTGTTATTCTGATAGGAGGAGTAGGAGGAATAACATCATCGATTTCTCAAATATATCTTATTTACAATTAATCTATTTACTATTAAATTTTGTACAGATAATTTGATTTGTCATAAGATTAAAGATTAAAGATCAATATCATGTATACCACTAATAAGAGTTGTACGATGTTCTTTTTGTTTATCATTATCATCAGTAACTACAATCTCTCCATCTTCATCTTCCTCTTCAATATCAGCATATCCAATAACACAATCATCATCATTATCATCTTTTATTTTCTCTTCCACCGAAGTTACATCTATTTCCTAAAATTGAGAAATCAATTTAAATAAGAATAGATTGATCGAAGTGCTTACACTTTCTTCCTTCATTATATCTTCCATAATTACTTCTTCTTCATATAATTGTTCCTGAATCAATCAATATATGAATGAATACAGTATGAAATATCTTACAGATAAGAGTTGTTTCTTCTGATAAGATGAATGATCTGAATGGAGATGATCATGTTCATATACAATGAATACTTACTCATAGTTTGTCCACTCCATCTAGGATCATCAGCTCGAAGAAGATTACTGTAATCACTAATCATATCGATTGATCAAAGATCAATGGAATACCTTTCATCATGTAAATCTTTACTATTCTCACTACTATTCTCACTCTTCAGAACTATTTTCAATACAATCTTCTTCTTATTAGTACTACAAAGATTGAATATATCACAATCAGGATAGATGTTCATTTACCATTCTTCCAATGATTTTGCATTGCAATTTGTAGTAATCTTTCGATTAGATAGATGGAGTCGTTGCTGAAAAAGACAAGCCATGAGACAAGAATAGATGATTGGATACCTTTTTAGATACGGAACGTTTAGAAGATTGGTTGACAACCTCTATTTGCTTACTTGGAGGCAATACTGAATATGTAACTAGAAGAAGGTAAATGAATGATGAACTTACTCAATTTACTCTCCACACACGGAAACTGCTTCATCTTCATCACAATTTTACAGTACAATTCATTTAATCGATCATGATCAATCTATATTGGATTAATAAATATGAATTGAATGAATGAATTACTTTGAAGATAGATGAAGCACTAAGTAATGTATTTCCTCCATCAAAGACACTTATCAATGCATTCCTTATATCAATCTACAAATATGAATCATTAACTAAATGATCGATCACATATGAATAGTACCTTAATCTTATAAGATTCGAATTGCTCACATCGTAGTACTTCATCAATCACCATTTCTATTGAAGAAGAGGTAAAATAGAAATATAAAAAAGTACCTACGTTGATCATAATGTGAAGTAGATGAGTTGATGTTGTTGTTGTTGTTGATATTACCAGAAGATGAAATCGACTGAAAAAGAATCGAATTGATCACCGAGTTAAACATGAAAATTGAGCAAAATAGAGATAAAAAACTGACTTTGTCTCGAATAAGAGTGATGTGAATAGGACTAGAATGGAGTGAGTGCGGTTCAGATGACATTCTGGAAATAAAATAAATATAAAGAACAAGTCAAACATCGAAAAATAACAGTGAAAAATTCGTTCAAGTAGTCTGTTTCGTTTACAGTATACCATTCTCCAATATGATTGTATAGAACTTTTTATTGATTGTTTTAATTGTAATTGTGAACTGATTTAATTCATTTTTGAAATGTTGGCATTTTTTTCTTCGGAACATTCATTCCTTATTCTTTCCAATCATTCGGTTGCTCCCATGTATTCTCACTTAACTAACTCAAATCTTCTTCATCATTCAACAGAACAAAGATTCTGTAAACTACCAATAACTAAACTTTCTCGTATCTCTTTCTTCCTACATTTGATACTCTTCATATGGTTGATTGTTTCCTTCATCAAAATTTCTATTGAAATGGGATTTAGTAAGGTAAAATATTCTCATTCACTATAATCGATCTCATTTTCTTCTTACAGGCATCAATTGTATTTACAGTAACTCATTTGTTACTTACAGTAACCCTTCTGACTTTTCTATTCATGTAAGAGTATAGATTGATTTAATTCTTCGTACCGTAATCATTAAGTGCCTTGGATGATCTTGATTCGATGGCAGCATTGATTGCTAGATATATATCACTTACCGTATCCCTCATAACATTATCGATTGCTGTTCCTTCAGTATATCTTGTCATCTTTGCTGATAAGTCTGCTTATTATATTATTTCATTTTTTATTGATTGAAATAATTTGAGATCGGGACTTCATTTGTGTTGGTCGCTTCATTCACTTGTATTCTGTATCATATCATCATCATTTAATCTATTCTCTTCATTCATCTATCATCGATTATACTATCATTTAGAATACATCAATGAATACTAATCATATACCATTGATTATTGACTTACACTGATAAAGACGCTATGATATAGTCTTTGAGTACATGCAATATGTATACAAATTTCGAAATGTGATTCGCAGAGTCACACGATAGTGTGTAGGTTGTAAAGAATGATTGTCTCCTAACACTTCCTCACTCTATTCTCTCTCACAATCTCTCCATTCTCTTCTTACAATCACTTATCATTTCTTATCACTATTCATCACTAAATAAGCATATCCATATTTTTCTGATAGCAACAAAAGTAACGATTCATCTTTTCATCTTCTCTCTCATCCTCTACTTCCTTTATCCAACTTGTCATTACGCTATTTTTTCGAACGCTGTTAGAGTGATTGTTTATTATAATATATCAATTATAGAATCAATCAATAATGGTTAGAAATGCTCCAGCAGTTAATGCTCCAATTTTATCTCCAAATCCACTTGGTGAACAGAAAATGTACGGAACTAATCATATTTATTTTTTTATAATACTGAATGAATCATAGATCTCCTCTTATATTAGAAGCTAATTCAATGATGATCGATGGTGTACAATGTAATTTCACTGCTGCAGATTTAAAGGTTAATCAATAATAATAATAATGATGATCTATTGATTTATAATTGAGATAGAGGGGACAATTGGTCGAGGCGCCTTTGGTTCAACTTATAAATCTTTGTTCAAGAATAAGATAATAGCAGTAAAAGTATGAACAATCAATAAATGATTATCGATTTATTGTCATATTTAAGAAGATCAAAATTTTTACGAATTCGAGTAATGATAAACAATCTGAAGAACAGGTTTTTCTATATTATTTTCCATGAACATGTATGGATTAAATTGGTTTAAGATAGAGGGAGAGATCAATAAGATCAAGAAAGCTTCACAAGGTTGTGATCTGATTGTGAAGTATTATGGATATACTATATCTGAAGTTAGTTAAAGTCAAATATGATAAGATTATGATAATATCGTCTAGGGAATGTGTCATATCTGTATGGAATTGATGGATGCTTCACTTCATGAGGTTATTTATACATATTTTATATTATTATATTAATTTTATTTAATGTATTATTATCAGGTCTCATTGTGCATTCATGGTGATGGAAATAATAAAATACTCGATGTCAATAGAAAGGAAGAAACAGATAAAAGAATTGAATGGGAGAATGTATTAGGATCCGTTTTTATTTCTGTAAATTCATATTTTACTATCATCCATTTACATTCTTTATTTAAAGGTTTTGAGTGCCATGGAATTTCTTTGTAGTGATCAGATTAAAATTCTTCATAGAGGTATATATAATCAAGGCATCTTCATTTATTAAATTTCTTATATAAACTTCTTTAAGATATTAAACCATGTAATATTTTATTGAACAACAACGGTGAAGTCAAATTATGTGATCTGGGAGTATCTGGAGCACTATTGACAATAACTGATAAGAATTCAAGACAATGTCTCACTAAGAATGCTGGAAGTTTTCGATATCTTGCTGTATGTCATTCGTATTTCAATATTCATAATTAAAGTATTCTGTTTACAAATTGTGTCTATCGAAATGTTCATATTTCTGAAAAATTTATGATATTGATTAGCGAAAAAATGTATCTCACTTTAATCATTGAAGTTTAATGTCTCAAAATCACTACTAGACTTTCCGAACTTGCATTTCTTTACAAATTCTATTGGTAATTTGGCTAAAATGAAGGATGAGTTTCATTGATCCAATTGTCTTCTTTTCAGCCAGAAAGATTTCTCACTGATAATGGAGTCAGAGATTCTTATGGTATTAAATCCGATATTTGGAGTTTAGCAATCACAATGGTTGGCTAGATTATTTTAATTTTGTTTTTATTAAAATTATAAATTAAAGTTCGAAGTAAGTCTAGGAGTTCATCCATATTTGGATCCAAATGAAGTGAATACAGATTTCAAAGTATCAGAAAGAATAAAAGAGAAACCATCTCCATCTTTCAGTGATAAATCATTCTCTGTTTCATTCAGAAATTTGATCACTGCTTGGTTTGTTAATCTAATTACTACACAATATAATATTTAAAAAATAATTTTAGTTTGGTAAAAGAACCGCTTGATCGACCATCAATAAGAAAGGATCATAATAATGAAAAAGTGACTCCGATTGAGAATATGAAATTCTATAAGATACATTCTGAAAGAGAAGATAGAGAAGAATCAGTTAGAGATATGATGATGAAGATACAACCATATCTAGAATCCATTAGAAAGAATGAATTAGAGAAGAAATAGTTAAAGGATTCTTTTCTATCATATGTACAATTCTCTGTTATCTATTATGAAATTACAGTTAAAGGACTTTTTTCTTTTCTATGTTCGTTCACTTATGGTTGTTCAATGATTAAAACATTTCAAAATCAATTACAATTATTCACATCCAATCTACAAGAAGAAATCAAGCACATACTTCATTGAGAAAAAATGAGTCGATTCTATTAAATTAAAATGATGAATGATTAATGAATACACAATATGTATATAATTGAAATACTTTATTGTATATACCTCTTATCCCATTACATATCACAGTCTCATTATATTTACACATATGTATTTCATACTATATAATAATATTATTGAAATATAGACACAAACGAGTATTATAAATATGAGTGAAATGCAATGGATGCAGTCTATGCTTTATATCCAATATTCTTTCTCGATTCTTCTAATAATTCAACAATTCGTGGATAATTCGCTATATACGTTGTTCCCCCTTCAAATGAATCAATACTATTAGATATTAATAGATTCATGATACCTTTATGTACAACACTAGCAGTATATGCATCCATCAATCCAGATAATAGTTTCAATCTTTCTCCATCTCCTTCTGATATTACCCATCTACAAATATACAATATTATCATAATCTATCATTATAAAAGCATAATTTGATAGATAAACACTTGATATTTCTACTACTTTATAACTATACAATTGATTATCTTGAGATGGAGATTGAATACTCACTTAACATATTCCTCCTTTGTATATTGAATACTCTCATTAGGAGACATCAAATCAAATGGAGATTCAGATATAAGGAAATGAATAAACAACCATCCTGGTATACATGATACTCCAGAGTACGGTATCTGACAAGTATTCATTGATTAGTTAATCAATATCATCTACAGTATACCTCATTGGTTGGTCTGGTAAAGATAGTTTGTAGTACGGTATCATCTCTTCGTGCATAAGATGGAAGTCCAACAGGAGTAGTTAATTCATCTAACGATTCCAATAAACGATCAAGATCTATTCTATAATCAATAAATATTAATGGAATAATCAGAGGTATCGCACCTTAATTGTTTCCTGATTGTATCATTATCGATAGATCGAATAAGTGATGAATGGATAAGGAATGATAATAGAGTTCGATCAGTTAGACTACAAACTATATCTGATCGACCTAATGATGATGGAGAATGAATTGTATGAAGAGATAAACGAGATAAGAATGATACTAGCTCCTACAACGAATGTTCAATCAATCAATCAATACCGTAATCTATATTATATTGATCTCACTTGCATATACAATGATATCGATTCTCTTCTCTCACTAAACTTCTCTCCATGCATTGTGCACAATATAGCATCAATCGATGATCTGACTCCGGAAACGATTTGATCGGTTGATTCCCTGAATACAGTATACGATAGTAGATTATCAATTGATTGTAAGAACTAACAGATGTAATTTAATCAATGATTCAGAATGAGAAGGCCAATGAGATGAAAGAGTATAAGCACAATGAAGAAGACGATAATTAGATTGTTGAATGGATGATAAACGATCACCAAGAAGAAGAGAAGATTCATCTAATCTAGAATTAAATATCATGATATGGATAAGAATGACTCTCATTCTCTAATATAAGAGATCATAGATGGATTGGTCCATTTATGATATTGATATCACATGAATTGGATATGATATATAATAAATAATGAATATATATAATAATACTTGAGTGCATCTTCAATCTTATGAGATACGATATCGAAACATTTGGAGACATTCTTCATTGATTCCATATACAATTCTTCATCCCATTCTACTTGACGAATTTCTTCCTCCATTTGAGTTGTTAACTAAAACAAGAGATCAAAGATCATTCATAGATCAAAGATCAAAGATCAAAATACTAATAACTGACCACTTCAACGAATCGACTAGAATGAGCTGTAGCAGATAGATCATGTTGATTAATCATTTCGTTCAAACGAGATAATGACTGAAATATATATAATGATAATAATCGATATTGCACATGGACTACAGTAATTAACGATAAATTACAGTACCTGTGATAGAATAGAATGTTTGAGTGGTCTCATAGCTTCAACAAGTGGATGAAGAGATGAAGGAGTTAGAGGACTTGATTGTATCACACGATTAAGTGATTGAACCAATCTGTCAAAGATCAAGAGATCAACGATCAAACTAAAGATCAACGATCAAACTAAAGATCAAAGATCAAACCTCAATGCATATGGTGCATCAACAGGAACACGAGCTCTCATTGTTCGAGCGATTCTCTCACATAATCTGTCAAATTAAAAATGAAGAATAATGTTTGGCACAGAAGTGTATGTAACTTTAAAAAAGCACATTTCAAGTTTAATTAATAGTATATGAATATATTAATTAAAAGTTTAGAGCTTAAAGAATACTTAGTCAATTGAGGATCTCCTAATAGAGCAGCTTGTTCTATTTGAGTCTGTACTGCATTAATTGTTGAAGGAACAAGTGACTGAAAGAAATATGAATAGAGATATTAATCATTCTATCCTATAATACTATTCATATCAATATCATAATACTATTCATATATGTATACCGATGCATTAGCAGGGGCCGCTGACAATTCAAGAAAAGCTGAATCAAGTAAACCAATCGATCGAATTAGAACTTGTTCAACTTCATCTAAAAAAACAATGCAGGGAATATTTATATAAGACTACAGTATGATACATACTATCGATCATTGATAGATTAGAGAGTGCTCGATATGCAGAGGATACGGTAGATGCATTAAGAGTGTCAAGACCACGACTCAGTTCTTCTGATGCATTTGAATGTAACTGAATATTGATTGATTGAATAGATAGATCAAAGATAATCAATCAATACTTCATTAGTAGCCTTCTTTAGTCTATGTCCAATAGTGGGAGCTAACCATCCAATCTCAGATAATGATGGACATTCTTTCACTATTTCACGAATCTAAATTACATTAGAATGAAATAATAACAACAATCAATCAATAATTCATCTTAGATCAATAGTTAAAGGGTTTACCTCACATATAATCTGAGATCTTTTAACAAGATCACGTCTCTTATCAAATTGATCCATTAGTTCTTCACATCTACAATCATATTATCATATTGAGTGATAGATTGATACAATACCTCATAGCATCAGCCAATAAGTTCCTCGCATTGAGTAATCTCTCTGCTATTTCAACTCCTTCACGATATTCATTTAATTGAGATGATAATGATTGAGCTATACGATCACAACCCTGATAAGGACAATGATTACGGTATCGTCAAAAATTACAGTAACCCATATACGTCGTCATCAATAACTACAGTAACTCATATATGTAATCATCAACTACAGTAACTGCAGTAACTCATATACGTTACCATCAACAATTACAGTAATTTCACGTAAGGATAGAATCATGAAAACTAATTGAAATAATAGAAGGTACCTCTTTAACGTAATCCATATGAAGATGAACATTCTTTTGTCTTCTTTCTAATCCTTCCAATGCAGTTGTTTGATCAAGAAGACGAGATAGATTCTCTTCCACCTAATAATCAATAACATATTATCTAATCATTCAATATGTCATATAGGGTCGTAACCATGTGAGCGAAAGACATTTGCGCCACACGAAGAGAACGGACATTTGCGCCAGTTACCAATTGCGCCGAGCTACATTTGCGCCGAGGGACATTTGCGCCAAGGTACATTTGCGCCAGTACCAAATGCGCCGGAACCAAATGCGCCGATGGACATTTGCGCCGAGGTACATTTGCGCCAGTACCAAATGCGCCGGAACCAAATGCGCCGAGGGACATTTGCGCCGGAACCAAATGCGCCGAGGGACATTTGCGCCGAGGTACATTTGCGCCAGTACCAAATGCGCCGGAACCAAATGCGCCGATGGACATTTGCGCCGAGGTACATTTGCGCCAGTACCAAATGCGCCGGAACCAAATGCGCCGAGGGACATTTGCGCCGGAACCAAATGCGCCGAGGGACATTTGCGCCGAGGTACATTTGCGCCAGTACCAAATGCGCCGGAAGCAAATGCGCCGAGGGACATTTGCGCCGGAACCAAATGCGCCGAGGGACATTTGCGCCGAACTACATTAGCACTAGAATCCAATACGACTCCCTGTCTTTTATTTTATTTTCTTGTCTCATCATTTTTGTTGCAATTGCTTCAAAGCTGTGATCTATATATTACGGTGTTTCCATCCACCTTTCCAGTATATTATGTTTACTTCCCCAAATATCGCAATTTTTTATTTGTCTAACAAGGGGATGGTCGCAACTGGTCCTGGCCATATGAGATGGCAATAACATGACTAGGATCAGTTTTCGATGCTGATTACGAGTCCGTATTCAGAAAATGGCTAATCGGCCTCTTTTCCGAGAAAATCGGTACTGAAAATTGGCTTATTAATTCGAAAATTCGTGTAGTTTCCTTTAAAAACTATCTGGATGGCAACGGAAAGATCCGGCAATGTAAGGTAAACTATTGCGAGAGTTTATAGATGAGTTCACCAGCCCACCCGGACGGTTTGCGCAGGAAACCACACGAATTTCCGAACTAAAATATCGATTTCCTCGAAAATCAGGTCGATTAGGCACTTTCTGAAAACGGATTCGTAATCAGCATCGAAACTGATCCTAGTCATGTTGATGCCATCTCATATGGCCAGGACCAGTTGCGACCATCCCCTTGTAAGAAACGATAAATATATATTATTAATATTTCACAAGGCTTCAACAAGTTTCAACTTTAGTTTAGCTTTTCGATAGACCTTCAAGGTGTTGGATATAACTTCTACCCATCAAGGTGTTGGATAGAACTTCCACCATTAGCAACTGCCATTAATCTTTTTTCTCTATTAGCCTTTTGAATAGATCCTTCTTTCTTATATTGGTATAACAGTAGGTTTTGAGCTGTTGCTTGTTCAAACAAAAGTTCAACAGATTCGGGATGCTTGAGCAGACCTTCGGCTAGGCGTGTTGATAGAGAGTGGCTCGCAATATACGGTGCACCAAGTGCCGTACAAAATATCATGGACTATTTTTTAATCAAAAAGAAAACTATACATCGCACACAGATGGGCGTATTGACCTGTATTTTAAAATGATTTTAAATTTTAAAAGAAATTTTAAAATTCCGGCGCAAATATCCCTTGGCGCAAATGTACTTCGGCGCAAATGTCCCCCGGCGCATTTGGTTCTGGCGCAAATGTCCCTCGGCGCATTTGGTTCTGGCGCAAATGTCCCTCGGCGCATTTGGTTCTGGCGCAAATGTCCCTCGGCGCATTTGGTTCTGGCGCAAATGTCCCTCGGCGCATTTGGTTCTGGCGCAAATGTCCCTCGGCGCATTTGGAACTGGCGCAAATGTCCCTCGGCGCATTTGGAACTGGCGCAAATGTCCCTCGGCGCATTTGGAACTGGCGCAAATGTCCTTCAGCGCATTTGGTAATGGCGCAAGTATACCTCGGCGCATTTGGGACCGGCGCAATTGATGCATTCGGCGCAAATGTCTTTCGCTCACATGGTTACGACCCGTCATATATACCGTACCCCTTTTCTCAATTGTCGATTGAGATCAGTATCGATTAGTTGAACACGGGATAGAATGGCATCTGTTGTTTCACTATTCGCTTTTCCAACCTAAAAGAAGAAGATATATTGATTGACCAATCAATATCAATCAATACCTTCTGTAAGTATTCATTCTCTCGTATTCTTCCCCACACATAATCTTCTAATGATGCTTCCACTCCTTGCGAAGAGTGAGACATACTGTAACTAATTAACGATTGATAACCATACTGTATATTATTGATCAAAAAGAGAATAATATATAAATTACGGTATCCAACCGAATAGATCTAGATTCATTGAATAGATGGTGAGAAAATATTTATCGAGATCCTAAACTGTGAATAACAAGGAAGAAATAACAATGAATTATATGGGAACATAATAAATGAAATCTAAACTAATCTATTTGAATAAACTAAAACAATGACAATTACTATGGAAAGCGATAACCAATGACTATCTATATTATTCAATACATCTAATTCGTTATCAAACAATCTAATTCTTCTTCGCAGCTTCAGAAACTTTCTTCAGATTGTGATCTTCAACGTTTAACGATGGTAATACCTTAATAAAAGGAAATAACATTGACTATATTGTGAAAATTAAGAAGGTCTAATAAAATACAAGGTAAATATCATACATCGGATATGAGTCCTCTAGCAATAGTTTGTTTAGTTCTTCCTTCTCTTAATGTGAATGGCATTCCTATTCTAAGAGGCATTTCTCTTTGTAAGAGTACTGTAGCTGAGGAATGTTCTCCTGGCATTATCATTTCTTGTCCACTCAAATCAAATCGAGCTACCTTCAATCATTATCATCTCGATTACATTCCATTGAAACAAGTAAAAGAGAATAATTGATTGATTACCTGATCCCAAGTGGAACAGAAGATTTTATCAGTGAATCCTGTACGAATTCCCGTTCTCTTTCCAGATTCCTCCTCTGAGAGAAGATAGATCTCTGCCTATATAATGAATATGTTCAATTAATCAACGAATGAAAGATCAAAATGAGTAAATAGATAATAAAGAAACCTTGATTTGATTGCTCGTTTTGACAGATCCAACATGACCCATCCACATTCCTCAAAACACAATTATTATTAATGCATTTTACATTAAGCATATAAACAATGTAAAGAATTGAATGATCCTATTCAAATCAATAAATATCGTACCTCTCTTAACATTATCCACTTTAAGTCCTCTACATAAAACACCACAATGATCACCCGCTCGAACCTATATATCGATTATTATATAGCAGATCAAAAATGGAATAAAATAATGATACCTCTTTAACACTCTTTCCAAATACATGAATATCACTGGCAACTGTTAATTCTGTCTTTCCTTCGCCTTTTACCTCAAAGATCTCAGATTATCAAGGTTAACAATGATATCCCAAATCTTTCCATCCAATTTCATATTCAATAGAAATATTATAATGGATAAAGTATGATGGTACCTCTAGTTTATCTCCCTTCTTGAGTATTCCTCTTTCTACAGTACCCACAACTACAGTACCCCGTCCTGTGATAGGAGTACGAGAAGCTACAGGCATAATGAATGGTTCATCCTTAATTTAATCAATAACAACTGGAACAAATCAATATGACTACAGTATACCTCTTTCCTCTCAGGATCAGGTACAGCATCAAGGGCTGTCATTAATTGTTCGATTGAACTTATATCAACTCCATCAAGTGCAGCAAGAGCTGATCCACGAATCACAGGGGCATTATCACCTTCGTATATCAATCAATAACTAATCAATAAATCGATAAAATGATACCATCGAATCCATATAGAGCAAGAAGTTCTCTCGCCTCCATTTCTACTAGATCCAATGTCTCCTAATCAAAAAGAAGGATTACTGTACTTATGATCAATCAATACATACCTCTTCTACGAGATCAGCTTTGTTAATGAATACGATAATGTGCTTGAGACCAATTTGCCTTCAATTATCTAACATCAATCAATCAATAAATGGATGAAACCTTGCAAGGATAAGATGTTCTCTAGTTTGAGCCATAACTCCATCAGTAGCAGCAATAACCAATACAGCTGCATCCATTTGACTCGTTCCTGATATTGATCTACCGTAACCATATCAATCTAATTGAAACCAAACTAACCACAAATCATATTTTTGATGAAATCAGCGTGTCCAGGACAATCTGTATGAGAGTATCGTCTCTTTTCACTCTCATATCCAAGATGTGCAATGTTAATTGTGATTCCTCTCTTTTTCTCTTCCTTTCCTTTATCGATTTCATCAAATTTAACTGCTTTTGCCTTTCCTAAATACACAAAAGATGATTAAACATAAACGAAAAATCATACAGGAAAGATAAATAGTCTAACTAACCTTTCTTAGAGAGTACTGTAGTGATTGCAGCAGTTAGAGTAGTCTTTCCATGATCAATATGTCCAATTGTACCCACATTCATATTCATCTTTCCTGTAGATGAACCACTTGCAGCTGCAGCAAAAAAGCGTTGACATTGCTACAAGTGTATATTATGCGATAGCAAGTGAGAAAGTTTCAAAATGAGATATTATACCGTTGTTAGTTGATTACACGTGAGTAAACTGCTTGATGGAATAGATAAGAATCTAGAGAAGCCTCGACGAATAATTACACTTATTGCCATCGCAGACATACTTCATTAAATGTAGAAAAGTATATTGAAACTGAAAACTTGACCGATTTGGCAAATTGCCAAAAATGAGATCGTGGCACACTCTAAGCACCAAAACCGTAAGTTCGATCGGATAAAATCTATCACACACTAACTTATTTCTTTATGAAAATGAGGGCAAATTTTCAAATGTCAAAAAAATTCATAGTGTATTTTTTAAATTAGAAATTTCTGGATTTATACTTTCAACAATCAAGCAGGCATAATGGATGACAACGGAATATTTTCCTGACTTTCGCAAGATCGATTTCGACCGTTTTCTTGAGCGGAGAAAATGATCTCAAAGACTGAAGAATAAGAAATAGCATTGAAGTGCCCATTGTCCCTGATTGACTCTTGTGCACGAAGTACTAATAAGATAAATTGTATTGTATTGTATTAAAAATATATTATGTATATAAAAATGTTGTATTGCATATCTTACAAGTGTCCAATAAACAATATTTATCTCCTTCATAAATAATTATTTTTATACGCGAAAAAATACGCGATATTTATTATATGTACATAGAGATGAATAGGTAAATTGTACTAAGTGAAGATATTATTAAAGTGATAGTCTAACCATTTTTCTATATGTTATTGAATATGATTGGAATGGCAAGGAGTAATCAATCGAAATTATTATTAAGACATCGAGAAAACAGAAGAAAACTTTTTCAAAATATTTCATTTTCTTGACCTTAACAGAAATGAGATCACTTAGATGAATCAATAATCTTATCTACTAAAGCTATGAAATCTTTTCTAATACTAAGATCAGGAGTTGAAAGAAGAAGTGATTTAATGGAAGGAAGAAGATGAGGAAGAAGAAGTTTGAATTGAGATGATATCATTAATCGATTCAGAACTATCACTGAACATTCTCTTAGTGCAACTAATCGAAGTGATGATGGTGATAACTGTAATAATAATATATTGATCTTTGATCTTTGAACTTTAATCTTACTGGTTCATCAAATCCTTTGAGTATATTCTCATTATTATTTGATGTGAATGGATTAGATCTTGATCCTCCATTCAATTTAGGTGCAGGAATTCCAACTGGGCGGTGGTTTTTATATTCTGTTGAAGAGATAAATGATCAAACTACAAAATACAAGGAACAAACCTGATATTGTGTTATTGATTTGTTTCTCTCCAACTAGAGTGTATAACTTTTCTCCACCTTCTTCTACCAACATGAATTCAAACTTCTAAAAGATCAAAGATCAAAGATCAAAGATCATATCGATAGTTCCATACTTGTTCCTTATATTCTCTTGATATAGTTGATATCTTCTCTAGACCAATTGATTTCTCTATTCTATCAAATACTTTTACAATATAATCTTCACTTCGACAAACTCTATCAATCAATGAAATATCATTTGGACTAAAATATACGATATTGTATTGATTGATTCGTATGAATGAATCAATACCTATTCTCAGCTAATGTGAATAATGAATGCATTTTGATAGATGAAGCTGCTACTAATTGTTTATGAAGATTACAATGAGAAATAGATAAAAGACGAGATAAAAGAGATCGAAGACCAATACGATTATCAAAGTCTAATGAAGTCTTAAATATTATTAATTAATCATTGAATGAATTGTATATGAAACCTGAATGGAAACATCTAAACATTGAATGAGAATCCATTGAACATCTTCATTCAAATGCTCAAGATATCCTGATGTTACTGATGGTATCACCTTTCTACTAATGACAATCAATCAATAATGTGAAATAATCAATATATCTACCGTAATCCTTCAGGAGACCCTGTTGATGGTGAGAGTAATTGAGCCATTTGTTGAAGTAACATTTGATGGGCCAATAATGATCGGACTAAATCAGATATTGCTATCCTATAACGATATATTACGGTAGGAGAGAATATCGATTGATTTGATACGTTTCTCTAATTCCTTCTCTAACAGTAATAACTTTGACTGTATCTTCTTCATCTTGATCTTCTCCTTCATCATCTTCTCCTTTTAAACTTTCTCTTTGTTCATCTACTAAGAAGACCTATAGATCATAATATCATAATCATCATTCATTGATTATTGATTATTGATTACTTGTTTAGCCAACATCTTTCCTCTTCCTGTCAATGACATCATTCCATCAGTAAATATCTCTCCTATATCTCCTTTTTCATCTGATGAATTCGATAGATAATGAGACAGTAACAATCGAAGAGGTTGTAGTGTTACTGCCCTGTATGTACAATATGATTGGCAAAAACAGAAAGATACAGTATACCATGCATCCCACAACGACTTTGCAACAACTCTCCACTGTTCATCTTTAAATAGTCCAGCTATAGTAAGTAAATGACGGATAGAGGCCACGCCCACTAAATAGATTAAATTGAATTATTGATTAGATTGAATTATTGATTAGATTAAATTGAATAACCTCTGTATATATCACCAGATTGTTGAAGACAAACTCTAGCAACTTCCATCATATCAGCCAATAGACGAGTCTCCCATACTCCTTCTATAATAGATATCTTCAATAGATAGATAGATACAATATGTACCTGGTGATATGGATATGGAATCAACAACAATCGCTGTGGCTATACCAACTGCATGTTTATGATTAGTCAATACTACTTTATCTAATCCTTTCCTAGATAAAGAATACATTATCTCCATATCTGATAGTTGATCGATACCTCGAAACTCCGCCCACTCTTCTAGTCCATGATATTATATGAGGAAGTAGTAATGAATGAACACAATATGCTGATAGTGATGGACCTACAGTAATCATTCATGAGTGAGGTAGTGTAGACGATGTTTACCACAATCGGAAGAACGAATTGTTGTTATGAGATATTCAATTGTCTCTATCATTGTTGGTTGAACAGTTACTGGAGCTGTGATCAATGCACCACATAGTTGTTCTACCTTCAATCAATCAATAATCAAATATTATCAATCGATAATCTTACAAGTGATAGAATGAGTTCAGCTGAGGCCATTTCATATGTTTTTACTTCAATGCCTTCCATCATCCAAGGTAGATCACCAACAGAAACTGAAATATCCAATCAAAGTCATATACAATGGGACTCCGCCCCTTTATCGATTACCTTCTAATGGTCTATCTAATCCATTAACAGGAGGATCATTGGGAAGTCTAGTTGATGATAAAGGATCAAGTACTGTAGATAATGGAGATATTGATTGAGATATATTGAATGAATCTGAATCCTTTGGAGACTTCAATGATCTCATACGAAGATCAAGTCTATAATTAATCTATAATAAATCAATATTTTACATATACAATATACTTATGGAGTAGATTCTGATTGGGATGATGAGGAGTACGATAAAGATTGAGAATAACAGAGAATAAAGGACGAATTAATTTGAGTGCAGCCTCACTCACTTCTGTATCCAAATCCAATAGTTTAACTTCTGGAATAAATATTATTATTTATGATAAAACAAATAATAAACCTTGATCATCTTCAGTTTGTTCATTCTCATTAGTTGATACTGTAGATGATGGTGCAACTATAGTATCCGGAGGTACGGCAGATTGAAGAAAGTGTGTCACACAAACTAAACAGTCCGGAAGAGAAGACGAAAGAACGGAACTGGAAAATAAAGAATGAATGAATGAATATGAATGAATGAATGAATGAATAAATGACCATTTAGTAAGTGATAGATATGTTCCTATAACATCTAATACTGTCCATGGTACTCTATCTTCATCTAATTGAAGAGTTCGAACTGCTTTCAATGAACCAAATAATGGTTTCCATCCTGATCCTAGTTTATCTGATCTGAATGTATCATAATCAATTGAATGATCTTTGATCTTTCCTATACCTCTCTTTGACTGAATCGGCTAAAGCGAGAATCAATTGAGTTCGTGTCTCAGGTTGGCATTCTTCTCTACACATTATTGTCTATAATAGAATTATTAAAGATCAAAGTTCAAAGATCAAAGATCAAACTTGAAAGGGTGCGAGTAACATTTGATTGAATGCTTGCCCTGCATTCTCTGTTATTATAAGAGAAGCAACTGCTTCAGATAGAACACTTGCAGAGGTACGAGATTCATCCATTGAAGATGAAGCTACCTGAGATCAAAGATCAAAGATCAAAGATCATCAGATAAATCAAAGATCAAACCTGTACTAGATGAGCGGATACTGTAGACCATAGGAGCATTTGATGAACCAGAGGACGATTGGGAAGATGAGAAAGGATTAGAGAAAGACGAGCTGAGAAAGATCAAAGATCAAAGATCATAGATCAAAGATCATAGATCAAAGATCAAAGATCAAAGAACATGAAGATCATGCACACCTATAAGTGAATCAGCAGAAGTAAGAGAAGGAGAATTATTTGGAGATAGAAGAATTCTATTTTCTGATGCCAAAACAAGTGCTTGTAATAGAGAATGAAGTGAAGGTAGATTGAGACATGTTCCACATGTTGAATAGAATCTAAAGAGATCAAAGATCAAAGATCAATTTTATAGATATGAATATACCTATCAGTCTTGGCTATCAATATACAAATAGCTTTATTTAATTCATCCTTATCCAATTTATCTTTTCCTTCTCTAATCGCACTTTCTACATCTTTATCTGCTACTTCACTACCTTCCTCGCGTATTGGCTCACTTTTTTTCTTAAAAAGATCAAAGATTAAAGATCACAGATATCAAGTCATAGACTCCTTACCTCTTTCCTCCATGATAATGAAAATCGACTAGTCTTTTCTTGATAACATAGTGCTCCATAGATATACTTCTCTAGTTCCCATACGAATTCGGTACATCTAGAGAGAGAGAGAGAGAGAGAGAGAGCAGTATAAGTAATCGATAATTTATTGATCAATATAAGTAATCGATAATTCATTGATTACTTACCGTATAACATGTTTCCAACATTCAGGAGCATGAATAGCAACGAATGAATGATCAAGAACTAATTGAATTGATAGAAGATCATCTCTGAATATAATCTATATTTCATAAAGATATGGTGAATAGAATGAGATATTGTATAAATTTACTCAATGACAATTGCAAATATTGTAAAGATAGATTGAGTGTTTCAATAATCTCTCCAGGGATACATAGAAAGATAATAAAATGAACCTATCACATATAGTAATTCTCTTTGATTCTTCAGCCGTCGAAGTCTTTCTCAATTCATCAACATCACATGAACTCTCTACTAATCTTTCAAACATCCAACCACAACGAGATCCAAGACCTAAAAGAGATCAAAGATCAAAGATCAAAGATCATTATGAATCTAACCTAGATTCAGAGCTAGATTAGCTAAAGTTCTTGTAGCTCGAATTGCATAAAGTACAGCTTCTTGAACCTTCGGTCGAGCCTACATTTATGTATAATCATATTTATGATACAGTACGATTCTATAAGAAAGTGTCACTTTCATGAGAATATCGTCGCATAAAGAGTCGACGTCTGTTTCCCTCTTAACGTATTTAGTGAAATTAGTGAAATGTGTGATCTTTGGTAGGCATAATTCATGATACGAACAGTCGTCGACACTTTATACGAAGATATTCCCAAAAAATGGAACGGGTTTTGTGTATTTGTGAATACCTTTCTTCGTTCTTTAACAGATACAAATGTAGATAGAAGTTTAGATATTCCTTCCCATGAAGCGGTCATTAACCAACGAGCTGCTAATCTCTCTTCAAAGATCAAGCAAAGTTTAAAGATCAAGCAAAGTTCAAAGATCAAGCAAAGTTCAAAGATCAAGCAAAGTTCAAAGATCAAGCAAAATTCAAAGATCAAAATGCACAAACCAGGAAATAGTTTGTTATCCTCTGCTGGTCCTTCTCTAATTCGTTGAAGTCTATCGAAATCTGATAATTTCTTGTGGTCGAAACCATCATAATCTATAATAAATAATAAATATTGTATAACTAAATGTAATTGAAACCTCTTATAAGATCAGATAGAGCCCCATCTACTTTTATCTTCTTCATTTCATCTGATTGCAGTGCGGTTAGATAAACCTTGAATCGAATTGAAAGATCAAAGATCAAAGACTAAAGGTACCTCGCTCAACCATGCTTCACTAGCGTACACTAAACATCCAGGAACAAGAACTCGCGATTTGAAATGATTCTATAAAACATATACTATTTGACATTTAATCAATATGAGACTAACCCACGATACTTTGTGACTTCCTCTCAAAGATAAAGAAAGACAAGATAAAGTAGTTAGATATAATGCATCTGTATTGAGAAAATCTTGTTGTACTTTTGATGTTCTTCGGAATGCTTCAGAATGAACAGATGAGAAGTCTAATGAAGATAATCATTAGATAATGGTACAATCATATATGATAACCTTGATAGAATGAAGATGAAAAGGAGAATATAGCGTCATCTACTTGAAGGGTTGATCTGATATATTATATTATAAAAGAATTATTATTTCCAAACATATACCGTAACAGCTCCCATTCCTGTATTTTCTGTGAAAGCGATGACACAAAACGCCTCGCGGTAGCCTTTTCACTCTGAATGAAACAATGAATGAGAATGAAAGATCAAAGATCAAAGATCAAAGATTACAGTAGGATCACTCGATGGTGTTGGTGGTGGTTCATCATCATTTGATTGTCTATTTGATATATTTCCTTCTTCTTCATCTTCTTCTTTTACTATACCAAACTTCTTCTCTAATCTTTGTAATGTAGCTGAATAGTCTTCTTCAGTCTCCTATAATCAGAGAAGTTATAGATATCAAAGATCAAAGAGCAAAGATCAACCTCATCAGCATCATTTCCTCCCGTTGTATCTGTAGATTCTCTACTTTCTAATGTATAAGCACGACGGATTGGATTGGCAAAACCTGAAATCGATATTTGTAGATAAGAACAAAGATGTAAAGTTATTCTAACTTTCAACAGTGGCGTCATCGAGAGTAGGAAATAGAATTAACAAAGTTTCTTTTGATTCTTGAGGAAGGAGTGAATCATTTTGAATGAATTCAAGAAGTCCTTGTAACTGAAAAGGAATATATTATTTATGATATATTGAATAAATATAAACCATGGCTTGAGTAGCTCTTATTGATTCAATACAAACATCAAATTGTGGAGATGAACTCTCAACCAGACAAACTATTAACATTCTGATGATTAGAGAGATTATTGATTTATTGATTGATTATTCAATTACAGTACCTCCATAGAGATAATGATCGAGCTGATAAAGATATTCTAACTAGATCTGCTAATCGACGAGGATCAGATAAAAGCTTCAATGTGATCTTTGATCTTCGATCTTTGAGTGATGTCTTACCTTTCTAATAACTTTAATAGCTTCAGTTCTTTGTTCAATCTTTGGGAATAGGAATGATTTATGGAATAGTGCTTCCAATACTGAATACATTTGAGGAGTTCCACACAATAAACGAAGAACTTGATCAACTATTCTGAATTTACAATTTTGAATGAATTTTACAATTTCAATCTCTGTGCATTTTTGCAGATAACTTTCAGATAGAAAACTTTAAACTAAAGATAAATTGAAATGATTGCTGATTAATCATTGAAAATATAAATAAAACTAAAAATATACATAATAAAACAAACAAATAGAGTGCTCGACTGGCTTCAGGATTAGATAGAACAGCAGGAGATAATGGAAATCTAGCCATTTGTCCTTGTCCCATTGGTTCATCTATTGATTCTGATGACGAGACTGATATTGGTGCTGGTGACGAAGAGATCTTAAGATGAGTTACGCTAGGTATGGTAATTCAATTTTTTTTTAATTAGGAAGAACAAAATTGTAAACTATGATTACAATGAAAATAGATATTAAAGTAACCTTATCAGGAACTCCTAACAATCGAATGAGAAGAGGACACAGTTTCTCCCTAGAGAATATGATTGAAACCAATCGATAATAGATACTTACCATAGAAGATTCAAGAATGGAATATGTTGAAGGATTGATAATGGTTGAGATGATAAAAGAGCATGAGTTGCATCTAATACAACTACTGATTGCTCATTTGATGTCTTAATCAATCAATATATTCAATCAATATAATAATCAATTACTTTCATTTGATCCAAAAGAACAATATATCCTTCTAGAATAGATGTAGCATCTAGATATACTGCTATGTTATCTTGATTATCGTCCTGAACGGATTACACGAGATTACGGTAGTTCGTGATTACGATACAAACCAGATCTCCATATCGATTAGAACAATAACTAGTTATTGATTGAGATATAGCAGCTCTTGCTGACATTCTAGCAGATTCTTCACGTGAAGAACCGAATACACGCATACACAACTAGATTACTGTAGATTGATTATTGATTGATTGAATGATCTAACCTCGATTGATTCTTGAACTTCTGATAGAGATGGAGTTAGATCAGAACTACTCATCATTTCAACTATTAACTGAAAATATATAAACTGTATGGTCATGAAAAGATCAGAGATCAAAGATCAAAGATCAAAGATCAATACAACTTACCGTCATAGCATGACATTGTAATTGACTATTCCATTGTGCAATTCCAGTCAATGTATTGAGTAATTGAGTAGGTAAAGCATGTTCTTCCTTTTCTATTCGAGATGAAGTATGAAATCGTTTATCACGAAGTAAACACTACAAAAGAGTCAATTTTTCGGGGCAAAAGACAACTTTACTGATAAACGACAAATAATATAAGTCATTTTTTTAAAATTTTAATTGCCGATGAGCTTCTATCAAATATAATTTATTCAAACCTGAACTCCATCAACTGCAAAATGTTGAGCTCTTTCATTTCCATGATCGAATGCTAATTCAAAAGCAGATAAACATTTTTCTCTAACATATGAAGGAGGAGCATCTCCTTTATCATTATGATTCTTTACTGCTTCTGAATATATTATTATGATATATTGAATGAAGATAGATTGAGGAGATAGACTCTCACTTTCAGATAAGACTTACCTTTAGCAGCATTCACTGCTTCTTTCAAATCATTATTTTTAGCATGAGATGAGAGATTGTTGAGAACTGCTTCCATACAATCTACAATAAGATACTATCATAGATATTATGTCATAAGAAGATATATAATCGAAATGGTATATGATATGTATAAGGTATAAGAGACATTGTAAGGTTTGACAATGGAAGTACAATAGATTCATTCCTTCTCTCTCAAACACATGCAAGACTCAATGTATCTATGCCTTTTTAGATGGATGAATTGACGCAACGCGACCGCGACGCTTCAGAATCTACCCCTCAAGGCATGAATTGCAGACACTGAATTAGTCCTGAAAGGATTCGAGAGAGGAAGAATGAATGAAGAGACAGAAGATGATAAAGGGAATGAGATAGAGAATGAAATACATAGACGACATAATTGATTGCACGATTATTCTATTATATGATATTATTTTAACTATTTAATTTATTTATTCAGAAAAATATTTCGATGGAGAGAAAAAAAAGTGAAAAAAAATTATTGTAGATGAAAAGTAATGTTGTGCCAGACGCTAAACAATCAAAAATTATACAGGTATTTAGTTTGATCTTTGTTCTCATCTACTCTAACAATTTTTTTTAAATCATCATCATTTCATAAATCATGCATTTCTTATTAATCCATCTTTCTAAAATCAGTAGGTTTCTTATTCTTATTTTACCTTATTATACCTTATTCTGTTTGATATTTTTTAATTTATTTTTTTGTTGTTTTTTTGGTTTCTTATTTGACCTGCTATTGATTTAAAGGTATTCTGGGAATTGAAATATACTGTACGATAGAAGGGGACATTGAAGAATCAAAAAATTGCAATTATGTTCTGTTCCCGAAAAAAAAATGAGGAAAAAATCCGAAATTAAAGGGGGAAACAGAATTGCAGATGAGAATAAATAGAATAACAGTCGAAATATGCATGAAATATCTCAAATATCGTTTGATCAATTTTTTCACATGTAGATTCAGGCACTTTCCTGGTTTTTGGCCCGGGGAGAATTTGCATTAAACTCGCTATCATTCACCACTCGCCATTTCTTAATTGGTTTCTATTTCTCCATTGAGCGGTCTAAATGTGATGTAAAATGTGTAAATACCGACCCTGCCTTTACGGAATGTGAAGCCAGAATGAAAAATTGCGCTCTCTATTTTCGCACTCTCTCGTTCAAATCCTAATAAAATTTAATATAATTACAAATATCTATAAAAGCCGTCGTAGTCCTTCTTCGTTTCAGTCCAGCGCTCTCCCATTTGGAGGCCCCCATTGGACTGCCCTCCCTAAAATGGGAGGGCTTGCCTCCCCCTAGCAGGGGAGCAGTTCTGCAAATGCAGAACTTATGTAAATTACCCCGGGCCAAAAAACAGGAAAGTTCCTAGATTCATATTTCAATATAAAATTTGATATTGCAATCTTAAAATATATAAATCATCACATATTTGATCACCATTTCTCGTATTTATTCTAAAAGGTTCCTATATAAGTGTCTGAGTCTTATATGAACAAAAAACATGAAAATAATTAGACAACTTTTGAAACTCAAGTTTAAAAAACATTGAAATTTTGTATCATGTGAGATATTTGAGAGCAGCATCATGGACTTCAGACTTATGGATGATGATAGTGTAACGATTGAGAGAAGATATGATAAGAGAATGAATAGAAGGAACTGATATTATCAGATCATTCTATACTTATCACAGTTCATTTCATATACAACTCCATCTATTCTTCACAATAGTGTCTACATAGCATGAAGCATCTCTCATTTATTCGAATTGGAACGATAGGTCTTTGGTCTCTTAATTCATTGACTCTTTCAAATGTCAATACAAATGTCTCTATTTCATTGAAATGATTGTTGATTGTGACAACAATGTCATTGACAATAGTGAGAACATAATGAATTCTAGTCATCATATCATTCAAATTATAAAACAAATATAGTATGATGAGATTATTTGTGTACATATTGTATTATATTTCATAGAGGCAAGAGATTTCACATATGATTGCTATGATTGATCTATGATTGCATTTGAAATAAAGTATAGCTAAAGTTTTTTATTCTAACTCATTTTTATATGAAGTTACGTTCGCTCAAAATTTAGAATTCATGAATTTTCATATTCGTGAGAGGACGTTTGCACAAAATAGATATCGTCTTTATGATGCATAATGATGTCAATTCCGAACTTCGTTCTAGAAAGACGAAATGCTTAAAATTGCTTTTTTCTTCGAAAATTGAATTTTTGAAGAAAGATGCGTTCAATTACTTAATAAACTTAAGACATCGGCTCAGTAAGATTCCAGGAAGTGCCGGACATCGACCTCACCGATTTGGCCCAAAATTTTTTAATGGATACGCCCATGGGTCCCCATCACAAAATGGGTATTCATTTCGGCTGGTTCCTTGAAACACAGATGTGGCGGGTTTTCGAAATTTGAAAACTCGATTTTCACCAGAAAAAAATGGAGCGACCTAGGACCAATGTTAGTGTCGATTAATTATAAGTATAAATAGGCAACAAAAACTGGCTATACGACGGTCCGGAGATCCGATCGTAAACTGATTTTTTTACCTCCTCAAAACATTCTAAAATTATTTAAAATTTTAAAACAAAAAAGTGCAGTCCTATTTTTGCCTTATCTTATAGAGCAAAAAATTCCGCGTCGAATAAGGGAAAAAAATCAAAAATCGAAGGACCCGTCTTTTGAGATAAATGAACCTGAAGATGACCCGAAAATATTTTTGTTTTCAAACCCCCTCATGTTTGTATTCATATTGAAGAGCTCGTCGAGTAGAACAACTTTCATGTTGAACATTTTGTCTGAAACTCATGTACAAGAGAAATACATGAATTAAGATTTGTTGGATCCAAATCTTTATTATCGCTTGTATCTTGAGAACAAACGACTTTCATAGAATACGACCAACATAAAAAATGATGTACTTGAGGAGTACTTTAAAATGAGTATAAACATGGCAAGGTTTCGACAACTTTTTTTTTCAATACTAATTTCCAGGCCATTTTTTCAGCATGGGGGTCTACAATTTTTTTTCCGTGAAACAATAAAGTAAGTATGGATTTTTGCGTTCTACAATATAGGCGTAATCGCTTTGTCCACAAAAAATATTTTACTTTCGTTTTACTCAAAATTGTGTGAACAACCGTGCGAATAAATAAAACTCATGTATTTCTCTTGCACATGAGTTTCAGACAAAACCTTCAGCATGAAAGTTGTTCTACTCGACGAGCTCTTCAGTATGAGTACAAACATGAGGGGGTTTGAAAACAAAAATATTTTCGGGTCATCTTCAGGTTCATTTATCTCAAAAGACGGGTCCTTCGATTTTTGATTTTTTTCCCTTATTCGACGCGGAATTTTTTGCTCTATAAGATAAGGTAAAAATTGGACTGCACTTTTTTGTTTTAAAATTATTTTATTTTCGTTTCACTCAAAATTAGCAGATAAACGTGTGTAACTCTCTTGTATATGCGTTTCAGACAAAACCTCCAACATGAAAGTTGTTCTACTCGACGAGCTCTTCAATATGAGCACAAACATGAGGGTTTGAAAACAAAAATATTTTCGGGTCATCTTCAGGTTCATTTATCTCAAAAGACGGGTCCTTCGATTTTTGATTTTTTTCCCTTATTCGACGCGGAATTTTTTGCTCTATAAGATAAGGCAAAAATTGGACTGCACTTTTTTGTTTTAAAATTTTAAATAATTTTAGAATGTTTTGAGGAGGTAAAAAAATCAGTTTGCGATCGGATCTCCGGACCGTCGTATAGCCAGTTTTTGTTGTCTATTTATACTTATAATTAATCGACACTAACATTGGTCCTAGGTCGCTCCATTTTTTCTGGTGAAAATCGAGTTTTCAAATTTCGAAAACCCGCCACATCTGTGTTTCAAGGAACCAGCCGAAATGAATACCCATTTTGTGATGGGGGCCAATGGGGGCATCCATAAAAAAATTTTGGGCCAAATCGGTGAGGTCGATGTCCGGGGTCACTGGCTCAACCCTCGAATCTTACTGAGCCGGTGTCTTAATCAGTGACTCGTATTGTCTAATATTCCATATCGTAAAAAATTAAGATTTTTCCCAAGCGACTCAATTTCGACCCAATTTTGAATTCCGACCTTATTATAATATATTTCCCTTAATTATAATCATCAGTGGGGAAATAGTTTTCACATATCTCATCATTCAGAAATTACAGTTTTCGGTTCCCGAGGATGGCCTTAGGTACCGCACCGTAACCACGGGTGTCACAGATACCAACAATTTGTGGTAGTGAGCTCCAATCTCGTTCTGGTAATGCAAACGGCTCTAAAACCAATTTGAAAGTATTGCTCCTAACATTTGCCCGTTTTACTTGTTTCATACAGACACTGCTTAACCTGAATTGTAATTCGCTCACTCTTCCACCCGTAAGCCCGGTTAGCTCAGTCGGTAGAGCACCAGACTCTTAATCTGGCTGTCGCGGGTTCGAGCCCCGCATCGGGCTGATTAATTTTTTTTCGTTCTTGGTTTTGTGTTAATTATTGTTTCGTTTTGATACATGAGTAAAATGCTTTTGAAATTTATTTTAATGATCCTTCCTCATGTAACATATCGTGGAATATCTTTTTAGCGTTCAATTCCATCGAAACACGAAATATTCTTCCCACAAAATACAAAGATATTATAGAACCTCTTTCATTAACCAATGTACATATATACATTCTTATAATGATTGAATAGAATAAGTTGGTTCTACTATTCATTCATTCATCTAACAATACTACTCTTCTCTAAGATACTCTTCTCAATTGGTTCATTCAATTAAAGATCTCAATGATTTCTATAGAGAGAGAGAGAATAAACATCGTGACTATTTATTCGATCTTCTTTCTTCTTCATCTCACATGTTCATTCATCGTTATTCTTCTTATCTATAGTAGAGTTCATATCACGTACTTCATCTCTTCACTTTATCAATCAACTATTATTTCATTCTTCATTACGTGTGTTCTTTAAAGTTGTATTAACTCTATTAGACAATGAGTTCTACTTCTCCCTCTAGTTCACTCTCTCCCTCTCCCTCCTCTCGTTCTTCAATCGACTTAGTCTCAGTCTGCTTTGGTTCTTCCGTTCATTCTCGTCTTTTCCCTCACAAAACGAGAGAAAACATCGAAAGCCGGCAACAATCGAGAGAGCCTAGAGGGGGATGGAGGGGATGGAGAGGGAGGGGAAGGGAGAGGGATAGAATAGATGTGTGTTTAGTGAGAGAGATCTTTCATGTGCAATTCTCGTGTCAGAATCTATATGAATAATAAGAGATGAATGAACGTATGTTGGATGAAGTATTGGATGATATGAAGATAAGAGAAGGAAGAGGGGGAGGAGGAAGAGTGTTCAAAGTTCATAGGGACAAAGTATTGTGGATAGATTCAATAACTAGACACTCTCATCTCATCTTCAGTCATATCTCATCCTTCTTCTTCTTCATATCTTCTCTCTAGTCTATCATTCCTTATCATTCTCTTTTCATTCTTCTATTTACTCTTTCATTCTAAATAAGGAATGAATAATCCTTCGACTATTCACGTTTTCGTTCTTCTTATCATTTCAATTGACGTTTGAACTCTTATCACATTTTATTCAAAGGTTTATGGATAGATCGACCTTTCTTCCGATAATATCTCCATTTCAAGCCATTGTCTAGATATTCTACAAAATTTCTGTCAAATTCGATTTCATTTTGAAAATAGCCCAACAAAGATCTTGTTGTCGGAAGAAGTATTAATAGATCTAAATAGTCTATTATCAATATCATTATTTTATTTTCTCACCTACCCATACCCCCTTTTTATTCACCATAGTAAGTTATGAGAGTCTTGTATCATTATCTTTCTCGCACATATTCACATTGTTCTCGTTCCTCTCTCGAGAATAGATACGAATAAATAATAATTCCATCTACTACATCTACTACATCTAATGTATCTATACTATCTATTCTATTACTCATATCATACTCCCACTTTCATAACTCATCATCTCATCCTGTGTTTCACGTGCTTTTCACATGTGCCCGAAGGGGTGGAGAGAGGGAGGAGAAAAGGGAGAGGGAGAGGAGAAAAGGGAGAGGGAGAGGAGACAACCCCCAGTGAGTAGACTACTTCATTCTGTTATTACAGATCCGTCTTCAGTTATGGCTGTATCATTTCGTGTGAATACAGAATATGCTAGAATCGATAAAGTAATCGATAATCTATATATTTGTGGTTAGTTTATTCATTTCTTTATCTTCTTCTTTTATTTAAATCAAATTGATATTCAGGAGTGACCGCTTTGAATCCATCCACAATGGAGAAATATGGAATTACCTATATAATCAATGCAACTAATGAGGTTACAGTATTCTTTAATCTACAGTATTCTAATGAATATTGATTGAAGGTTCCTAATATCCGATCACTTTCTCATATTGCTCGTCATAAGTTATGGTTGGATGATACCCCTCAGACATATATTTATGATCATTTAGAAGAACAATCTAATCAGGTATATTACATTCTTCTTTCTTTATATTTGTCTTCTTTTTCTTCTTCTTTGGTTTTCTGAACTTTCCATCTCATATTTCAAGAGCTTTCCTTCCTCTTCTCTCTATCTCTATCTCATAATGCTCATTTGTACCGTAATCTATCATAATCCTTTGTAGATTGCTTCATTGATCTCAGAAGGACATACAGTACTTCTTCATTGTATAGCTGGAGTCTCTCGATCATCATCTCTCATTCTTGCATATCTAACTCGATATTATTGTAAATCATTGAGAGATGCTTTCTATCTTCTATCATCAATTCGACCTCTTGTACGACCTAATATAGGATTCTGGTAAGTAGATAGACTAATCTATCTATTCATTCTTCTATTAATATTTATTATAGGCGTCAATTGATTTCATTCGAAGAGAATCTCAAATGTCGTCCATCTTCTATTAGATTAGTTTATGATGAAAATCAAGAAGAGAATATTATTCCTGATGTGTATCTTAGAGATGTTCATGATGAGGTAACAGAGATCAAAAGATCAAAGATCAAAGATCAAAGATCATGTTTAGATGTCTCCTAATTGTTTAACTCGTCGATCATCAAATGGAAAGAGTAAATTCCGTCCAGTCCTTCCAACTCTACCTGAGATCGTTGATGCAACTGCTTAATATATATATATATATCTTTTATTCTTATACATATATTATTGATTAATTAGTCATTGAATCAATCAATACGGGTAACTTTCTTTCTTCATCTACTTGTATCTGTTACATACATGTATATAGTATACTGTATAGTTCACTTTCTATTTCATTGTTGATCACTAAAAGATGTGTACTCTAATATAATAATAAAGTGTCCATCTTATGATCCTTTGACCTCTTCCCATTACAATCAATCAATATAATCTTAAGATCTATTGATCTCTGTTACAATCAATCAATAAATCAATATAATCAAATGAGAATGCCTTCATTATATCATAATCTCATTTCATTTATGAACAAGCTTCTCTCGATGGATCTGGTATTGCCAAATCTTCAGCATTGATTACTTTCAACATTATTCGAATATTTTCACACTTCAATCCTTTCAATTCGTGTTGAGCCATAGCCTTAATAGATTATATTCTTGTTGGATTATGGTAGTCAAATATTGAGATACGGTGCTATAATTAATTACTCTAAGCTATTATTAGTTTACATTAGTCAACTATTTTAGTACCGTGGTCTAATAAACTAATGGATTACAGTACTACAGAATATTATCATCAACGGTAATATATTACAGTAATCCAGTCTACGTCTAGTCTACGATCAGACTACGATAATTTAAAGTACACTTTCATATGTAGTGTGGTATCATGAATTTTATGGACAAAACAGATAGAATAGTGAATCATATCTTTCATTTCATTCTCCTTCTTTCATTCTTTTTTTTAAATCTGATCATTGATTCCTTCTATTCATTAATCCTCTTCTACTTTTTCTTCCAATCAATAAAAGGATGGTTGCATCGCAACATTTGCAGATTGCTTCATAGAACAAATGTATCGTTTGATCGTTCTCACTCTACCTCTTACCTTTCTCCCTCTCCTT
The DNA here is from genome assembly GCA_943737045.1 of Parapristionchus giblindavisi. Lineage (NCBI taxonomy): Eukaryota > Metazoa > Nematoda > Chromadorea > Rhabditida > Diplogasteridae > Parapristionchus > Parapristionchus giblindavisi. The sequence continues at coordinate 39,098 of CALSFV010000490.1, forward strand.
TTCTCTCACGCTTCTCCCTCTCCCTCTACCTCTGCCCTCATGCCTCTCTCCCACTCTTTTCAATCAGCACATGTTATCATCACCCTTGAATAGGGAGAAAAAGCCTCCGGAAGGAATAATGATAGAATGAGACCATGACATGATTATCTTTCAATATGAAGACAACAAAGAATGATCAACTAGAGTGTATTACTTTGTTCATAGTACATATAATAGTACTATCCCATTAATATTACACACTTCTATGACGTCATCATATAATGAGGATAATCTAACTTTCAAAGTCCTTCATTCAATATTTTCTTAGATGTTCTCCATTCCCCCATGAATTGAATATATTTTTGTATGATAATTAACATGATCTCATTAATGAATACAAACAATTTAGTTTACAAAATTCGTACATTTCGCAATATTAAATTAATTTTCTCTATATTATTTAGGATGTAATTACAAACCTCCTTAGCATCTTTGACTCCTTCTGCCATTGGACAATATTGTGCTACTAACTTATCATTCTTAGCTGGACCACTCATTCTAGTTACAGAAAGAGATGATATTTGACCCTTTAATCAATCAATATTTATCATTCAATATTACGGTAATGATCTACCTTCTCAATCGTTAGATAGACAGGTGCTACACGGTATTGAGCATTGTTAGAGCATTTGATCTACAATTCAATCAATAAATTCAATCTTGGATTTATCTAACTACCTTAACAGCAATATTGTTATCTGTAGTATTGACTAGCATGAAATCCAATTTACCTCCAGTTTCCAGAAATTGACCTTCCTAATCAAAATAATGATAGAACCATGGAAAGAAAGATCAAAGATCAAAGATCAAACCTCAGGATCAACACTAAGCTTCTTGTCTTCTTTCCTTATATCAGTATTAGTATCAATTTTGAGTCCATCATGAGGTTTGGGAGGAGTTAAACTCTTCTATATAATCAATATATTGATATATATTAAATACAATCATACCGAACTATCTTCCATTCTATAATATGAACCGACCACAATATGGAACTAATACAAAATGAAATGGATAATCATTCTCTTCTCTCTATACATTCCTTCATTCTTATAATGCACAAGTTATGTAAATGATCATCTTTATCAAATGCAATCATGTGAGGTCTATCTTCTAATACGATAAGCAGTAATGAACTACAACCTTGAGGATAATCATAAGAACATGGTTAATACTGTATTTGGCACTCTATAGTATTATATTAATACATCTATGAAGTAAATACAATTGAATAAAACTGACTGTATGACGAGAGGAATTAATGGGATACAATGAATGAACTTAATAGGGATACTATCAAGGAATATATTACTCTATTATAAGTATTATATTATAGAATACTGAATATACAATACATAAAACTTATAATCCTCCTCCTGAACGAGTGACTGAACGAAGTCCAACTTCATCCATTTCATCCAAATATCGAACTAATCGATTTTGTGATACTTGACCTCCCTTTAGACCAGAATATAGCTGAAATCGAGAAATATTGATTTAATAGCAGAGTTCAATACTGATTATTCATTATGTTACAAAAATAAGGACAATACATCATTAATGCATTTAATAAACAAAAATGGATAAATAACAAAAAAAAAGATATTGATGATATACCTGGAAAAATTCGGCCAATTCAAGTTCTCCATTCTTATTAAGATCAACTTCACATAGAAGTTCATGAAGAAGCCTTTCATCTATCTTTTGATTATTCTCCTGTAATAAATATCGTATCAATAAAGTAATAACATCTCCAACATCCAACATCCTACTATAACAATTGCACAAAAAAATATTTCAAAGAAAATTTACTAATTTCACTTAATTCCGTAATATTTTAGTTGATAATATATGGATAGCAAGAATAAAATAAATAAAATAAAAAGATACTCTGAAATGTCTTCGTAGATCATTCACTGTAATATGTCCCTTCTTATCCTTATCCAATTGTTGGAATCTGGCCTTTGCACTCTGAAAAGAACAAAATAAACACATATACAGTATACCCGCAACGAATATATTACAGTGTACCAGCTACCGTACAGCGAATGTATTACTGTATACCAGTGACCGTACAACGAATATATTACAGTATACCAGCTACCGTACAGCGAATGTATTACAGCATACCAGCTACCGTACAACGAATATATTACAGTATACTAATTACCGTACCTGCATTTCTTCCTTGGTGAGATTGAGTGCAACATTAGATACAGATTGAGCACGAGCCTCTTGTCCCATTTCCTATAATCGATATTGATTACTTTAATACAGTATACAATTGAGTGACAGTATACCAGATCGATGAACTTTCTCGCTTCTTCCATTTGTCTTCTTTGTTCAGCTGATGACCACTTTAATTCTTCAGCCATAATCGATATGACCTAAAAGAGATCAAAGATCAATATCGATTGAATGTGATGGTTACAGTATACCTGTGGAAGTACTTCATGAGCAGCATAAGTATTAAGGAAAGCAAGACGAAGTCGACGAGCAAGAACATCAATAGCACTACAGGCATATTCACGAATGGCATATCGAACCTTTAATCAACATTATTTCATCATTTAGAAATATAATAAAATATACGAAGTGTATAATGGATATGAATATAATATTAAATAATCGAGCAAATAGTAGTATAATGATTCGATATATTACCTCACACTCAAGATATGGGAATTCATTATGTAGTCTATGTCCAACAATAGGCCATCTCTTTCCAGTCATTCGAGCCATTCTAGCTACTACGAATGCACGATCTCCATATGTTGTTGAGAGATGTTGAGCTACCTAATCAATATATCACATAACCAATCATGTATGAATACGGTAGGATATCGTAACTATCAATAATGAGAGAATAAATATAAGATAATATGGCATACATCAACTTCGAGTCCATAATCTTGCACAAGATGTATATAGAGAAGAGGATCCCATTCATGAGCTCCTTCCAGCATTAGACCTTAATAAATATAATATTTATAAAATTATATCGATCGATCGAACACAGTTACAGTATACACGACTACGGTATTGATGTATATCGTACCAGGAGTAACACATCCGTTTCGTTGATTCAGATTATGTTCTTTGACAGCAGCATCAACAGTCTCCTCTGCCATATGTCTATATGTTGTCCATTTACCTCCAGCTATCGTTACCATTCCAGATTTTGATATCTAAACAATTATTCGTATTTCAGAGATCAAAGATCAATCAGGATCGCCCAAATGAACATGTTGTATGGATCAGTAAGAGATCAAAGATCAATAATTGTTAGCTTACTTCAATGATATGATTTCTAGCAAGACTAGCAGTATTCTTCTTATTAGGATCTCTAACAAGAGGACGAAGACCAGCCCATGCTGACATTACATCTCCACGACGAACAGACACATCCTATAAAGAGTCAATGAATAGAGATCATAGATCAAAGATCAATCATACCGGACTGAGATATCTTCTAATTTCTCCAAGAATGAATTCAATCTCTGAATCCTTGGGGGCAGGACTAAATGTGAGTTCGGCATTTCCATCGGTAGTTCCTATTCAATATACTTCATTAGATATACAGTATCCCTAACGACAGTGCGAATTACGAAGTACTGTACGTTTGATAATACACATTATCACTTGCAAACTACAGTATTGAAACTACCTACATCACGCTTAACTGCTTACAGTATGAATAATTATGATATACAAGCTACAGTATGCCAAACAAATTACTGTACAATTTGTGATGTAATACTAACCAGCAACGGTATGTCTTTCCCATGGAAGGAAGAATATAACTCGTCCATCAGATGTAGATGGATCAAGTAAACCAGTATTAGATGGAGAATAATATCCAGGTAATACAATATGAACCTATAATATACATCAATATACAATTCATTAGATACAGTATCCAATGTATAATCTACCGTACACCAACAGCAGGTTGACAGATTTCTTTTGTATCTTCATCAGCCATCTTTCTAATTGTATCAGTGAATGGTCCAGTAGCATTTACCACACATTTTGCCTGCAAATAATATATTCATTTTATTTTAATTAAAAACATAAGATACCTTGACTTCCCATTCATTACCAGTGAGAACATCCTTCACTTTAGCTCCTTTTACTTTTCCATCCTCATCTTTAATCAATGATTCAACCTTAAATAATCACTTCATGATCCATTTGAACAACTACAGTATACCTTGACATGATTGACACAAGTTGCTCCATGTCTAATAGCAGTGAGTACGATAGCTAGATTCATACGAGCATCATTATGTTGTCCATCATAATAGATAAGAGCTCCTTTGAGGGAATCCTTCTTCAACATCGGGAATCTAGATGAAATAGACTAATCAAGATCATATTACGAGCAATTTGAGACTATTCATCAATTCTATATATAATCAAAGCAATATTCCTACTTTCCTTATACTTTACTCAATCAATAGTTAAAGAGTATAAAAGATGTCCTGGCAAGGTCATAATTTTCTTTGCCAATCACAAATTTGTCTTCATCATAACAAATTTGTGGTTGACTATAAAGGCAACACAATTCTTTTTTCATCCACTACTTATTTCACTAATCTCTCTTTCACTCTTCATAGTTAATTCTTCTTCTTCTCATACCTTTCAAGTGCTTTCTCTTTGTTGATATAGAAACTATTCTTGAGTACTCTTTTTCCCGACACGAAATCGTATGCCTTGATACCTGCCCAGAAGTACGGTATCTGCCATACCCTGTAATCAATCAATAAATATGAGTTCTCAATATAAAATGTCATACTTGTATACAGGTAACATAATAGGAAGAGGACAACTAAGATGAGGTGCAATATCAAGTAGATTAGCTCTTTCAAATAGAGCTTCTTTTACCATTCGATATTGTTCAAGATCTGCTCCAAAGATTGCTGCCTGTATATACACAATTCATTCATATTATATCAATTAATCAATACCTGAAGATACCGTACTCCTCCATGGATAAGTTTTGTACTTCTTGACGAAGTTCCAGATGAGAAATCATCCAATTCAACGAGAGCCGTTTTAAGACCTATCGATGAATCAATCAATAAATGAGTGGGAGTGGTAGTGGGAGTGTACCTCTAGTCTGAGAATCAAGTGCAACTCCAGCCCCAGTTGCACCACCACCAATGATTAAAATATCATATTCTTCTCCTGATTTAAGAGAAGTTAAAAGATCTGATCTAGTAGGTAGTTGACCTGAAACAATATCATTAGATATACATAGACTATTCAATATACAAACCAGATTGTCGTTTATTCAAATCACTCAGTAGATCAGCATGAGCATAACGAAAATATGATTTCTATAAAGAGTACTGATACGACAAGTGTACTAAATGAAGACAAACCATTTCATTCCTGAATCTGTTTTCATTGGTGACATCTATTGTATATGTAGCTGCAGCACCAGCAACAGCCAAACCGACTGCTGCCTACAATTGATTACATTTATGAGTCATTCCATATATCATAGATTAGATACCTTAGCAAGCCTTCCAACCATCCTTGAGGAAGCCGTCTCGGATTGTAGTCAACTACCTACAATGATAATATATGATACTCTATTGATTGAAATCAAATGATGATACTTGGGAGATAGGGAATGAACAAACATAATGACGATAGATAAAAATAGCCTTTAGAGAGTACAAAGAATATAGCCAAAGGTTCCACTTCATAAAGATCTAGAGAGCACTGAGTACAAGAATATGCACCACAAGAAGATTAGAAAAAGATTGTCTTATCGGCGAGACGTTATCATCACTTAAAAAGAATGAGTAGAGAAATGAACTCAAAGTACTCATGCATTTACATATATACTAAACCTTCTATACAGATTCTTAAGTAATCTATACTATCAACTAATCTATACTCTTTCTATTACATCATAACGTTTACAAACAGACTTGTGTGTACATTGAAGAGAAAGAGGTAGTAAAATTACACGAACATACGAAAAGGAACAATCGATTGAAATAGCGGGTAGCGGGTCGATGGGAGAATGTATTACTGAAAAACAACAACAAAAAGGGCAATTGATCGAGTCGTAGACCACAAAGTATCTACAGAAATATGTTTGAAATATCGTCCAAAGATCGTATAGAAGAATTCATGCAAGTCTGATTTTTTTGAGCTGAACAAAAATACGCAAAAAAAATTAAATAAAAATAAAATGACGATGTCTGTAAATAAAAATAACTTTGTGGGCGGGACTTGGCACAAAGTCAATGTTAAATATCGTAAGTTTTACGCATGCAAATACTTCCGATGTTTAGCACATAATATTTTGAATCCCTGCGTCAGGGACATTGCAGTTCGATAGGCCTTTCTAACGCAGCCAGTGCAGAGCGCGCTGTCTTCTTCCTTCTTTTTCTGAAGCTTTTGTATATCTTTCATTCTTCTTGAGTCCATAATCATGGTAAGTTCGTTTATAATTATTTTCTTATTTTAATACTCAAGTAAATAATAATTGTTCGTTTATAATCTTTTTAGCTGATATTGGCAGCTTCAAAATATATTTTGTTTGATTAACTATTATAATGATTTAACTATTATAATGAGTAACATATATTCAGTCTGATACCGCAAGACCCGGTCGTTCTACTCGTGCCCCTTCTGGAGCAGCTGGACCCGCTGCCGGACTCCGTCAGAGGTTAGTTTCTTTCTAGTTTGGTCAATTGTTCCATTTATTGCTGCTTCGTGATTTCTTTTAGTTTGAATATATCTTATTTGCGATGATTCGTGATTAATTAAATAAATTATAATTATAGACGCACTGGTGGAGCCACCACAGCCGGAGCTGTCCGTACCCGTGGAGCTGGAGTAAACAATGGAGGTCTCTGGAAGTTCTACACTGAAGATTCAACTGGTCTTAAGATCGGACCCGTTCCCGTTCTTGTTATGTCCCTTGTCTTCATCGCCTCCGTCTTCGTTCTTCATATCTGGGGCAAGTACACGAGATCTCGTGCTTAAGTCTATCCAGTCATTCCTACGATATTTATCATCCTCGTCATCCTTTTCCCCCATTGTTACGTTCACGTAACGTCATTGATGTGATCGTTTTGCACTTGTAATTTATTCCTCATCTTGCTAGCTAAGTGCTAATTGTTCATACAGAGAGTATATATTGTTGTCTTAATCAAATACTTGAAAAAAATATAAAAATATGAATTTTATTATTCTTTTCACGGCACATTTGACATACTATAGGAGATTTGGTGATTATTATGCGAGTGGATGATATGGTCAGTGATGGATTGTTTTAATGACTGAGATTCAACTGTGAGTATAGTGGCATGGTACAATCAATGATGAAGATATTTCAAGGACGTGTACGATTGGCAATGAATGCTGATAGGGCATAGAGAATGAAACAGATGAAGCATAGGAACTGAAAAGATTATATTGATTGATTGATTGATATGATATAACTGACAGCAGCAAAGACCCATTCGTATACAATACGACATCCATTGTGCATTATACCATCAGATCCGATATCATTACAGTTATTAGCCCATGATCCGGTTGAATAATATGCTTCAACGATGCAGAATACAAAGTAGAAGATCGCACTCACTCCACAAAATACCATATCCTACAATAAATTGATTGAATATTATAATGAATATATTAGTACCGTAATTCTCCATGGCCAGAAATCAAGATGAGTTTCATGAAGGTTGAAGAAGTAGACGATAAGAAATATGAATGAGACACATAGTGCAACTCCAAGAAAGATAAGAAGAATTGTTTGCCCGAAAAGAACTCCTTTGAATGGGCCTGGTCCGAATACAGAAACTATGAGAGATATGATAACCAGAGCAAGGAACTGAAAAAAAATCAATAAAATGTTGAAAATTCAAAACAAATTCGACTCTCGCAAAGAAATGTGAAATCCTTAATTCTACAGTATCCAAACGATCAATAGAGGTTTCGTAAAGTTGCTGATTATTTTTCTTTTTTTTTCCAAATATGTTGCTTTGATTTTGCTTCGCATCCATTTTCTTTACCAACGGCGTGTCTACATTTAATTGTGATATCTATTATTTCACCTATTCTTATCGTATAATTCTTACTATTTCGATTATCCTAAGAATTCCTTGTGGTGACATGCAATGGTTCTTGTTCAATGTTCCGCGTCCAAATCCATATACCTATAATGCTATTTTCATTTATGATCTTTAAATAATTTGCCTCACCATATCCTCCTCATATTTCGTCTGTGTTTTTGTCGTAGTTGTGAGATAAGTGCCATCTGGGGCTTTTGTCGTGTATGTTTCAACACGATCCATTATCTAAACGTTTTGAAATTTAGTAAATTTAAAATTTATCAAGTTAATTAGAGGAATAAACATATAATCGTAGGTATGCGAAGGAATAGATAAGGGTGAAAAGTGGGAATAGTGAGTCAGGAATGAATGTGAGACTAGTACAGATAGTTGTGGTCTCTTTCTCTACCATCTATGGATCATACAAGAAATGGAAAGGCAAATACATGAATTGTCACTCCTTTTCCTCTTGTGCTGAAGACATTGATGTGTACAACCTATAGATGATAGTAAGAAAGGAAATGAAATCGATTAAATGATGACCACGCCCTCTAAATGGCCGGTTTGTTCTTCTACTAGATAGAGAATAAGAAACTACGCAAGAAAATATATATCTTCTCTACAGTCAAATACATCCATGATGGGTGAATACAGATAAGATCTTTATTTACCTGATAAGATGGATGAATCAATATATAGACTGATTTATATGATGGATTACGGTATTGCCAGATGATACCTCAGGGGCACGAGAATGTGTATAAGAGAGGTCATTCATCATCTGTAGTTGTTTCCCTCTTTTCCCTTCCTCTACCGGTCCTATACGGGCCACTGCATCTCTTCTCCTTCATTCTACCTCTCCCCTTACCATCCCATCTACCTATCTCACACTGTGCGCGCAGAATACAGCCGCAACGCTAGTGACTCATGCGTCGCGGCTCTCCTTCTCTCTATGAAGGAAGAATTGATAGACCCATTTGATTTGCCCACTATCTATTCACTTGTAACATACAAAGGACATATTCATATTCATCAATAGAGGTTATATGCCCTGAGGGATGTTGGTTGTATCCTCTAGCTATGAGTATTCTTTCTCTCTCTATCTCTTGTGTTCTCTCGTTGTCTGGTTCATATGTATCTCTTGATGCTCTTCATCATTTCCTTCATCTTCTTCATCTTCAGTTCCATTCATTCATTCATTCATTCATTATATTGAAGGTCACACCTTTCTAATCGTTCTTTTCCTTCTCTATTCTCTAATCATATCACTATCTTCTTCTTATTCTTTTCTTCTCATTATCGATATGAATATATATTATTGGTTCTCAATTGATTATCTTTATTCATTAATTCTGTAAGTCTTATCTGCTCCTTCTTCTTCTTCATCTTCATTTTCATATTATACATGAATGCTTCTCTTTCTCTATTCCTTCATAGTCATATCGAATATAGAATATGGAATGATTCTTCATCTATTCCATTTGTGTTCCTTCTATTCTCATCTATTCCTTCTTCTATCTCTTTATCCCCTTTCTATCTATTGAAGTACATTGCAATAATAGATTCAGTGTACTATGAGAGAGGAGAGATGGATAAATAAGGGAAGACATTGTCATTCATTTAGTCAGTCTTCTTCTTCTTTTTCATCCTTAATCGTTCCTTCTCCTTCTCCTTCTTCTTCTCTCACTTTTTCATGTCTACATCTCCCTTCCTTTATCATCATCTTCATCTATCCATATATGGATGAAATGTATTTACTTTAGTAGAGTGAGTAATTCTATAAGTCATAGTCCTCCTCCTCCTCACTCTCCATCTCTCATCTTCATCCTGTTCCTCTCTTCCTCTTCCGTCTACTCTTCCTCTTCCTCCTCCTCCTCCTCCATCTATCACTATCATACATTTTCGGTACCCTCGCCGTTTATTTTTATATAGTGGGTCAATTCTCGAAATAGGGTGGGTTGATTCATAAAATTCGTTATTTTCGCTTAAAAATCGTAATTTTCAGCTTCTTTTTTTATCAAGTGGCCTAAAATGGGCCTTATATAGTGGGTCAATCCTCGCACTGCGAGGGTATGGCAATGTATGATCACTATCTATGTCTCTCTTTCATTGTTATTGTCCTTCTATACACTCCATATACATTACTATTCCCCCTCTTATCTCTAATCGATTCTATTGATTAATTTATTGATTAGTATAATCATCACTGTTTCTTCCTTCCTTCATTCCTTCTCTCCATTTAATCATGACTAGTATCTTTCATTTCCCTTATTTTACAATGTTAAAGTTTAAAGATTGAAGATGAAGTGTAACATACGATATAGAAAGAAAAGAGTAAGAGAAGATAAAGAACAAACGAGAATCGTTCATTTATATAATCTTTTTTTTTCTTGAATCTTTTCTTTCTCTATCCATCCCCATCTTCTTCTTCTTCATCTACTTGATATCATCGTTTCCATCGATTCCTCTTTATTCATTCATTCATTCATATATGCATTCGTTCATTCATTCATAGTTCATTGGTTCAGATGCTTCGAGAATCTGGTTGAATAGATTGATTGTATCTATTATCACTTGATATAACTACTCTTCTCTCCATTTTGACTCATTCCCTCTTATTCATCTATTGATTGATTTATTCAATTAAATCAATCAATAATGAGGGGAGTCCAAGGAGGAGGAGGAGGAGGAATGATTGGACGAGAAATTGATCATGCACAATTGATTGCTGAATTACCTGATGTTGAACGAATGCCTACGGCTGAGAGGATACAATTGGCTAAGTGAGTACAGTATCCATTCATTTATTGATTGATTAGATACAAGTATATGGTTGCCTTTCATCTCCTTCTCCTTAATTGTCTAATGTTATTCATTCAATTGTTTGTATTCCTCTTCTTCTTCTTCCTGTTCTTATTACTCTTAAAGAAGTCTTCTTCTCATCTCATTTCATTATCATGATCTCTATTCATTCATTATATGGAGTAGATGATCTATCCATCTCTAGAGTAGAATAGATGAGTGAATAGATTACGTGATCATTACTCTCTTTTATTCTATCTTTCTTGTAATTCTTGTAATCGTTATATGCATCTTCCCTCATTTTATCGTAATACTACTACTATCTATCTATCTATCTATCTATTCTCCTTCTACTTTCCATCATCCGTTAGAATTCTTCTTCTTCTTCCAATTTCTCTCACTCTTCCTCTATTTCCTCTTCTTTTTCTCCTTCTCTCGTCTTCAAAGTTAAGCGTGGAAAAGAAGTCTAAATTGTAGGATGAAGGCATCTCACTTTTACTGGAGTAGTGTGAAAGATAGAGTAGAGAAGGGGAAAGACTTGTCTTTATTTCTTCCTTTCTCTTTCTAATGTTGAAGAGGAAGTATTTCATCAGATTTGGGGCATACGATAAGCTTATTCAAATAAAAAAGGAGAAGACTAAATAGATTGTGATGTTGAAAATGACAATGACAATGATATAGATATTCATTAGATAAATGATTCAGAAGTGTGATGGAGTTATTGTAATCTATCACAATGAATGTCTATCTATCTATATATCTCTATCTATCTCTACTTCCTCATTATGTCTCTATGAGAGAGAGAGGTACATGTGGTAGCACTATCAATCAGAGTAAAGTGTATACAATAGAGTACATCCTACATTCCCTACTCATTAATCTATTCTCTTTACCGTAATCATGTTGTATCGATTGATTACTGTATTTTGATATATATTGATTCAGAGGTTATATTTATTGTGTTCTGTAGTTTAGGTTCTTAAATACAGGAAGGGGAAAGCGAAGAATATCTAGATTAAAAGAATAACATTGTATCTGTAGTTGAATGTATCAATATCTTAATATTTATCAATTGAAGGAATCGTCGTGCGAATCAATTACAATGTAATCGAGAACGAGAAAGAATACTTGGTCATCCTCCTCTACGAAATATTCGATTACGATTTGCAAATGAAATTGAATTGTTAGATGCAACATCGAGGAATGATATACCTGAAGGTTTGTTATCATAGATGATATCATGGATAATGAAATGAGATATCTTTATTATGATATTGTACGTAGAGGTTTATGTATTCATTATGAAAGTATCGATGATACAATGTTATTGAAGATTTAACTATACCAAATGTGTGATTGATAATGATTGTATTTAAGTGAAACGAATCCTTGATATGGGAGCAGATCCAAACAGTCATAATGAAGATGGATTGACTCCACTTCATCAATGTGCTATTGATGATAATGTTGATATTATGGTTAGTTCATCTATTCATTCATTATGAACATAGATCGAAAAGTATGTTACAAAGTACCAAGCCTGACCGGATTTTGAGCCAAACTTGCCAAAAATGGAAAAACTTGACCGGATTTTGAAAACCGATAACCTCTATATAGCTATTCGACCTATTATAAGCGAAATATGTAATAGTTAAACATGCAAATGTACTCATAAAATAGATAATAATGAAACTAAAGTAGTTATTAGTAGAGGCGAGATTCACTGTTTCGGCCATTAGGTTCTAGACAGTGAACCTCTACCCAATGGGGTTGGCCATCTTCAGTAGAACCCCCATTGAGTTAGTTTACATAAAAGTTTATTATGATAGTTCTATAGCAAAATCATGCAAAATCTCATTTCTAATGTTAGTAATAATACAATAACGTGAAAGTATACATTAAAACAATACACATCAAAACTGTATGAAATTATTAGTCTAATATTACCAAAATTCATGCATATATCTTTTAGCGAAAGTAGCACTAATATGTATATTATAATCTATACTTACGTATCCTTGAATCGATTGAATCCTTATTCCCTGGGTAGTTGTTCCTCTCGAATCGATTGATGCGAGTCGACTGGGATAGAATGAGAGAAGAATGGATAGAGTGAGAGAGGCGCATGTCTGTCTCTGTTCAGGTAGATCGCTAGGTTGCGCAGTCGTTATCGATCGTCTGGGAAGTGGTCTGTCCACTTCTACCTCTTATTGGAAACATTGGCTATACCAAAGCAAGTTTATCATAGACAACGAATGCATATATCACTATTACTAGTTGCATATTTAATGGATATTGATGGATTAGTATTCAATGTTCTGAATATTCTTTTATGCACTAAGTATATAGGGTAGTCAATTGATACAAAGTACTTTGTCAATGATTTCATTCTGTTCACGAAGTCTTTATATTCAGAACAATTTCTGTATATGCGAATAGTTTCACCATGTAGTGTATTTAGACCAATATTAACAGGAGAATTTGATTGATAATGGGGATATCGAATTACGTTGAATTGATAATCATCTGTTTTATTATAAAGTGAGGTTTTAACTTGACCGCTATTAATTATATCTATTTGTAGATCAAGAAAAGCACAGTTATTATCCTGATTGTTAGTTCGTTCTAAAGATAAAGATTTGTGGTACATTTTACTAGTTATTTTTATGAAATCCTTGCATTTACTGGATATATGGAATAAATCATCAATATATCTATACGTTCTATTTAGTGAATATGCTAATGCATGACCAGCTTTGACTTTCTTAGATAGATATTGAAATTCCATTACAGCAAGGGTAAGGTCTACTATTTGTGGCGATGCATTATTTCCTTGTGGTATTCCTCGCTCTTGTTTGTAATATGTTCCACCATAAAAAGCATAACTGTTCTTTAATATATAATCCAACATAAGTTTAATATCATTTTTGTGATAAGTGATGCCTTTTTCTAAACTATTAGTTTTATCATAACGAACATAGGTTCCTTGAACATTAATGAATTCTGAATTAGCATGTTTGAATAGTAAATCAATGAGATAATATAATTTTTCTTTAACAACTTTATGTGGTAAGTTAGTAAATAGTGATGCAAAATCAGCACAGAATATCTCATTTTTCCCGTTTGTAATGTTTTTAAAACCGTTTAACACTTTAAAAGTATTTTGAACAGAGAAGTAAACGTTAATCCCATTATGTCTAGAAGTAAAGTTACAGTATGATTTAAAGTGGTTTTGTAAGAACTTAAGGATTCTTTGAAGTCGAATTGGTAATGGTTTAAGACTACTATTATGTGCACCAGTAAATCGGAATTTTATGGGTGTTTTGTGCATTTTCGGTATTCCGTATATACGAGGGAGAGCACATTCCATATTTCTGGGAATTGACATACTGAGTGTGAACTGTAAGTGATCTTTGATCTTTGATTCGTAATCGAGGTCATTAACTTGTGCATAAGTTCTTTCATTACCATTGGATGTATTCATTTCTTGTTCCATCATCATATAACTTTTTACAAGTGAATGCATAATTTCCAGATGCTTTGTCTACCATAGTAATTATAAAGTCATTTTTTAATTGTTTTAACTGATCAGTATATCGTGTTACGTCTTTTGCGTCAATATTTAAATTCAATTTATTAAGCTTTTCCTTTAGTCTAGGAATAATATGTTCAATGACTTTATTGACAGTGGCATTGATCAAAGTCGGCGATTTTCGGTGTTTCTTTCCGACAATTGATACAGTGTTCTCTATTGAAACAGTAATATCGTTGATTACTTTGCTGACAGTAGTAGGTCTTTGTATTCTATATTTAGTGCCTTTCATGAATATATTAGCTAGTTCTTTATTTTGTATGATATCAATGTTACCAGTACATACATGTCCATAATGTTTATCAACATATCTGTGATATTTGAAACAAGAACAAGGAGAAGGCAATATCCTATCTATGTCATGTCTAGTTAGGGTTTTGAGAAACTGTCCGTAATTGCAGAATATTGAAGATACTGGATTATCTAAAGAATATGAAAGTTGAATTCTAGTTTTATCTTCTTCTGTAAGATTTAAATGAATCTTTCATGGTTGCTGAGTTCATCATCTTGCTCAAACCTATTTTTCCATGAATTTTCCCAAAAATGGTAGTTTCAAAATGACCTTGTTACTGTTATCATATTGTCTCTCTTTGAAATTTCTCCAGTAGTTGAAATTTCTCCAGTAGTATGATTATGAATAGTATATGATTGTATAGTATTAAGTAGATCATTTGAATGAGTCGATAGAGTATATGTTGATGATGATGAAGTTCATATTTGATATGATTATGAGATAAAAGAAGAGGAAAGAGTGATTGATTGATTGATATGGTACAAAAACAGATTATGATCAATTCTATGATTACGACATGATTTGTAATACGAAGTAAAGAATGGTATTAGTCGGTTGTCAATATATGAAAGTCGACCCCTGATTGATTTTTGATCTTTGATCTATGGTCTAATTCCAGGAGCTATTGATATCTCGAGGTGCAGATGTGAATGCTCGTGATACAGAAAGTTGGACTCCTCTTCATGCTGCTGCATGTTGTGCACATATCAATGTTGTACTTGTACTCATTAATAAGTTAGTTTATTATTATTATTATTGATTGATTGATTGCATTCCTCTGTCCCTAGATATCTCGTAATATAGACCAAAATTGTTGAATTTCATGATTATTTTGTGTGATAGGTGCTCGAAATGTGGGGGATATTCATATGAATGTAGATGAAGATTATGAATAAGTAGAATAGATGTCATCAACGTCGTTTGATGTAATTAGATGTTTGATTGATAGAGATGTTGATGTAGTAGACGAATGGGAAGAATTAGATGAATTAGATGCATATGACTGAGATTACATATTATACAATATGTATTTATCTCATCTGTACCAGATGTCACTTTTTCAGAAGATAATGAATTTTTATAGTATTTAAGAATTGAATAATAAAGATGACCAAGATGAGAATTGATCTTTGATCTTTGTATTATTTCAGTGGTGCGAATCTATTGGCAGTGAATGCAGATGGGAATATGCCATATGATATCTGTGATGATGATAATACATTAGATGTAATTGAGAATCAAATGGCTAATAAAGGAATCACTCAACAAGCAATTGATGATGAAAGAGGTTATGCTGAAAAGGTATTACTAATATAGATTATATTATATTGTATATTATTGTACTATATTATATTGTATTCATTAGAAACTTTTTATATACAACTTTATAAATAATTTAGTGTTTAATACGGTCGTTATTACGGTATTGTTATATATATATATATATATATATATATATATATATATATATATATATATAGATTATTGAATTGTAGCAAATGTTGGATGATATGAAGTATATGCATCAACAAGGTCTTCCTCTCGATTCACGACAACCTGATGGAAGCACCAATGTAACATATATATCACGCTATCTGAGAAAATCGACATATGTGTGGTATTGACGAAAAATGAATTTTCCGGTTTTATGTATGATAATTACAGGCTCCATGAGTGAAGTACATTGGTACTTGGAAATATCTTCCAATTGAAAATTCGCATCAGGGGGTGCGTTTGGTGTAGTTTGGCGCTGTTTCCTAATAAGTTTATTTCGAATCCAATCGATTCGGGAGTGGGCGTAATCGACTCCTTGGCCAATTCTAAGAAACTATTTCCGAGGAGAGTTTTTCGAGCAAAGGTCAACGAACGTTGGAATTGGAAAATAAATTACATTAAATTAATTCTCACTATTTTCCCATGGCGAACTACAATTTTTTATTTGCTTAATAGCTTCTACATGTCATTACACATCTTCAATTTAAAAAGTATAATTTTTTAAAAATTACAAGTTTGTGAACAAATCAATTTTGTTCGCTGTATTCAATTGTGGTGAGGATTGGCGAGGTTTCCTAAAAAGTTTATTTCGAAACCAATCGATTCGGGAGTAGGCGCATTCGAATCCTTGTCTAATTCTAAGAAACTATTACTAAGGAGAGTTTTTCGATCAACGGTCAACGAACGCTGATATTGGGAATTTTCGAAAAAAATGTTTACATTAAATTAATTCTCACTATTTTCCATAATTCTCTCTATGTTGAAGCGATTGAGCAAATAAAAAGTTTACATTCGCCATGGAAAATGGTGAGAATTAATTTAATGTAAATATTTTTTCGAAAATTCCCAATATCAGCGTTCGTTGACCGTTGATCGAAAAACTCTCCTTAGCAATAGTTTCTTAGAAATAGACAACGATTCGAATGCGCCTACTCCCGAATCGATTGGTTTCGAAATAAACTTTTTAGGAAACCTCGCCAATCCTCACCACAATTGAATACAGCGAACAAAATTGATTCGTTCACAAACTTGTAATTTTTTAAAAATTATACTTTTTAAATTGAAGATGTGTAATGACATGTAGAAGCTATTAAGCAAATAAAAAATTGTAGTTCGCCATGGGAAAATAGTGAGAATTAATTTAATGTAATTTTTTTTCCAATTCCAACGTTCGTTGACCTTTGCTCGAAAAACTCTCCTCGGCAATAGTTTCTTAGAATTGGCCAAGGAGTCGATTACGCCCACTCCCGAATCGATTGGATTCGAAATAAACTTATTAGGAAACAGCGCCAAACTACACCAAACGCACCCCCTGATGCGAATTTTCAATTGGAAGATATTTCCAAGTACCAATGTACTTCACTCATGGAGCCTGTAATTATCATACATAAAACCGGAAAATTCATTTTTCGTCAATACCAAGAAAAAAATCGGTTGTTGAATTCTCTCAGATAGTGTGTTATATATTTATATATATTATTTAAATTCCTATATTTGTCAAAATATGAACTGTTCATTTTGTTTCTTGTATTGTATCCATAGGTGGGCGCGCGAAAACGAAATTTTTTTGCGCATAGCCTTGCTTTCCTATATGGGCCTTGCGCATAGCCTTGCCTCGCAAGAATTGGAAAAATTCCAGTCGTATTCGTCAAAAAATAGAAATGCGCACAGCCATGCATCCCCTTCCCCGGTTTGCGCACAGCCTTTCCTCCAGCGTGCCCACCTATGATTGTATCGTAGCACATATGCACTTATGGAGTTGATAATATGATTGTAGTTTGTAGTTTGATGAATTGATTCATTCCAGTTACATATCGCAGCAGCCAATGGATTCTATGATGTAGCTGCATTCCTTCTTCGTTGTGGTTTATCTCCAAATACACGAGATGACGATTTATGGACTCCTGGTATCTTTTCCTCATATATTCATCATATTCATATATCATTAATCATTTACGATCACACTCTTAACTCTTAAACACGACATGCATGTATTAATCTTTGAAAATGTCACACAAATATTGGTTTGAATATATTGAATAATGATTAATATTGATTGATTGATTGTATTATAGTTCATGCAGCAGCATGTTGGGCACAACCTGATCTCGTTGAATTATTGTGTGATTATGGAGGAGATATCAATGCTAAGACAAAGAATATGGAATCACCATTAGGTAATACACTTACATTTATCTACCATATCCTTGACTATAATAGTATAGTGTATCTACCGTGTCCTTGACTATAATAGTGTACTGTATCTACCGTATTCTCTCATTCAGATTTGTGTGAGGAAGATCTTACAACACGAGCAATCATTCAACAACTGCAAACGGTTGATATGAAGAAGAGAAAACCATTCGGAGTAAGAGACAGTAGACGACAATCAAGAAGGTATATTGTACTCATATCGATTGATTGATTGACTGATTATTGATTGATTATAGGAGAAAGAAGTTCGAGTCACCAGGTCAAGCAGTAGTAGCAGAGAAGAATGCATTTAGTGTTCGAGGAGCAATAAGAAGACAATCATTGAGAGATAGAAGTGGATTAACTCCTGCTCGATTAGAAGCACAAATTGAAAAGACTGATCTAATGAGATCATGGAGTAAAGAAGATATTGCATCTACTAGTGGTATGAATGATGGAGGAAGACCTGGTGGACCATCTCAATCTATTCAATCTACTCCTGTTAGAGAAACATCACCTAATAAGAGAATATTGAGGTATACTACTTTGATCTTTGATTGGAGTGAAGAATATAATGATATGATATTATAGAGGAGGAGGTAATAAGGCGAAACCAATGTCTCCAGATGAATGGTTAAGGAAATTAGAAAGAGGAGGAGATGATGATGATGATGGAACACCTCCACGTAGTAGTAATAGTGGAATGAGATGGGGTAAAGGATCAAATAAAGAATCATCTAATCTATCTAATGGTAATACTCCACAATCTAATAGACGAAAGAAAATGTGTTGTTGTGTTATATGTTAATCCCTTTCTATTGTATTGTGTAATAAGTAGTCGTGATATCAATGAATATATTAATGATGAATGACTTATCCTTCATGTAATAGGTGCATACTCATCATTATCTATCCATTCATCCCTTTTATATTCCTTCTTCTCACTTATTATATCTCCATTCACTTGCACAACATCAAAGATGGACACAAATTGACAAAGCAAAGTAGAACATTTATATTATATTATGTCTTTTATTTGTATTTTTATATTTCATTTCATATGTTTTGCATTTTCCTTTGTACTTGTTCATATATTCATTATACTCATATACGTTTTATATTATGCCCTTCTCCCTTTTCTCTCATATTATATGCTCTTTTTGTACACTTGAGATATTGATTGATTGTGGCTATATACGATCTACCGTAATCTCACGGTTATTGATTGATATAATGTGATAGAGTTTGATTCTGATACGATGTGTCGTTTGTGTGTTTAAATGAATAGATATGGAGGTATATAGATATATTCTCATTCTCTGTATAACTATAGCAGGTAGACCCTTAATCCTTCTCTTCTTATATCTCATATCTATCACTCCCTTACATCTAATTCATATAAATTGGATCATGAGCTTGAATCCCCCTTACTATTCCCATATTATACATGTCTATCTATAATATTTCTCCTCATATTATTTGCAGTCGAAAGACGATAAAAATAGTTTAAATCCTATAATAGTTGAATGTTTTATCTCAAAAGATGAAATTATTATCCGATATTCATATAGTTAATGTGGTTCATATCGATTGATTATTATTATCTTGATCTATCTATTCATTCTTCTCTGATATCTCTTGTCTATTATGCATTTCTTCTATCATTTTTCTTTCTTTTACTTCATGAGAATCCTTAATAATCGATATGATATACAGTAATTTGAATGTACAGTAATCTCACTTGTAACATTTGTTTCCAATCATCTAATCCTAATAGTTGTAGTATACACAAGATCCTGTCTATCCTTCCCACTAACTGAAATAGTTGTATATGAAATAGAATAGTATGATATATACTTACTCTTCGTACATGAGGATTCATCTTTTGTACTACTATGACACAATATAATAGAAATGATAACCATGAAGTTACCAATGAAAGTGGCACTAGTATTATAGAGATAGGAATTACTATCATTAATGATAATATCATCTCAAATTGTATAGATTACAGTATACCTATAGACTACAGTATACCTTGATACCCATAATGCATAGTTCATCGGGTAATAGAAGACTTGATTGTACTGTAGAATGTTTATATATTGTTCGACATACAAGATATGGTAGAATGATGATTAGAGATGAAGGTAGAATGACAAAGAGTAATCCAAATACCCATGGTGTAAGGAATATAAGAACAAATGGATCTGTTAGAAATAGAAAACGAAATAAATATATTCCTCTCCATAGATCATCATATCCAATAGTACAGAATGCACCTCATTATTATTCATTATCACTCAATCAATAAATTCAATTAATCGATACCATTGAAATGGGCAAAACTCTTCACTGGATTACCACATTGCCAACAGAATCTCGTTGCACAACGTATATTAGCACAAACGACAAAATGACAACCGACAACCTCGGCGTAGACCGACTGTAATACATGTTGCTAAATAGTCAAGAGTAAGTCGTTAGCCCGGTTAGCTCAGTCGGTAGAGCACCAGACTCTTAATCTGGCTGTCGCGGGTTCGAGCCCCGCATCGGGCTGCTAAGATTTTGCTATTTTACACTCAATTTCTCATGTCTCTTCACAAAAATAATTCAATAATAAAATTTTTTGTAGATTATTCTTACCTTGCATAGTGGACACCGCCTTACCATATCGGGTCCTCCTAGGGCATAGAATATCTAGAGATTGTTTTGTTGTATCTATCTTAAATATAATAAATGAATACCTGATGTTTATCATGTTTATGTATCAAGTATACTCTATGATCAATAGGAGTAATCTCATTAAGCCATGATTTCGAAGGATCGAGTATTGATCTGATATCATTCTCATGGATTCTTTCTTTACACTCTTTATGAATACATTTTATACGAACTTTCTCTCTCTTGAGTATATTGAACTATAATGAATATAAGATAAATGAATAGATGAATGAATAGATAGATGTCATACTTTGAGATGGAAATGAAGACATGGAATACATGATATATGGTTACATGAACGAAGATTGAAGAATAATGGAGATGAAGTACCACATATTGGACATATCTATGAGAATATAATAGATGATGAAATCGAATGAACGAACCTTGTCAACCACTCTTCCTTCACTCATTTCTATTTAATGAAATGTAATCAAATATTCAATTAATGACCAAATATTTATGCATAACAAATATATAACAATGTATGATATATCCCGTAATCGATACAATCAATAATATTAATAATAAAGCTTATAAGAATAATCTATAGACTAGTAATGGTAAGATAATTTGTTTGCAAAGTCCTCTCTAGATCTGCTAATTGTGCTACTGCTGTACAAAGACGAGATGAATAACCATGAATCTCCGTTCCTAAACATCAATATTATCGATTGATTATTCTTATTAAACAATCTACTAATCAATAATATTGGATGTATTCCTCAGATTCGCCTTTTAGTTCTCATATCCATTCAATTCATTCAATCAATGTACTGTCCCATCTATTAGGAGATGATTAATCCACTAATCAATTAAACTCAAAAGAATCAATGGACACAACAGTATATCATACTATAAGAGTACTCATAGAGACAAGAATTCAACACTTCAATTCTCATCTATACTTTATGAGAAAATCTCATTCACAATTATTGATTGAATGGATCAAAACTATTTGTATCATCATCGGAGTTATGAAAGCAAATATTCAATCAATCAATAATCAATATATACCTTGAGCTCTTTTCGATCCGTATACAACTTTTCCATCTAATTCAACAGTTGGAATCTTAAAATCCGAATCAACAGAAACGATAGTCATTCCAAGATGTTCTTCTACATCACCTAATAACTGAAATACAATATTTATATCAATCTTCCACATGGTGTCCTTCCCCGATCACTTGCCTTATATGAACAAAAGAATAATAAAATTGATTAAGAAGGAACTATAGAATGATCTAACACACCTGCATTTCTCTATACCATATAGTACATCCTTTCTGTGTTACATCTGATCGATTACTACAATTAACCCCTCGTGATCTACATGTATGATACCATACTTTCTCTGGATGAGATGATACCAATGAAATCGATAATCCCATTCTGAATATCATTAATCAATCAATAACAAGGAATCAATCAATATAATCGATACCTTTCAGCTCGTCCAACTCTTCCTACTCTATGAATATATTGAGACTTCTCATCAGGAAGAGTTACATTGATTACTGTAACGAATTACAGCAATCAATCAATATTATAAATGAATGTATACCAAACGGAACTCCAACTACATCTAATCCTCTTGCTGCTACATCAGTACAAATGAGAAATGAGAGATGACCAGTCTGAACTAATCAATATAATGGATCAAATATTATAGATACAGTATACCTTGAATCTAGAAAGAGTACTTGATCTTTCTTCAGGAGATCGATCACCATGAAGAGAACCAGCTACGTATCCTAACCAATTAATCAATCAATAAATCAATAAAATATTAGATGAGAATATCGATTGATTCACCATTCAATTTAAGGTAATCTTCCATTTGATCACATTGTTGTTTCGTTCGACAGAAGATGATTGCTTGTTGCATATCAAGGGCACGAATTGCCTCAATAGAGTAGACCAATCAATCGATAATAAAAAATAAAAAAAATAAAAAACAATTGTGTTATAAGAGACAATTCGCCCATGCCAACTGTATATTGTTCGCCTTCTATGATCTCCATGCTATACTTTGATAAGTACCTTGAGGATATAGATTCCTTTGAGGACTTTAGTACCAAATGATAGAGTATCTTCTGTTGCTGTTCCTGGACGAACATCTTGTCGAAGATGGACACCATCATCCTATTAATCAATCAATCAATCAATCAATCAATCAATTAATCAATCAATCAACCTCCAATCGATTATCATCATGAGCAATTCTAATCCATTGTTTATCATTGGCTGCATCAACAGGACACACAACATGATGAACTGTCTCTGATACTGATTCCATTCCTTTCAAATCAATCCATGCTGGGAAATGCATATAACGATCCTGACAATTATCGGTTGATTCATTCAATTGATTAGAGTAGACTAACAGCAAACTGTTTGATCTGTTGATTGTGTAGAGTGGCAGAACATACGATCATCTATAATAGATATGATTTAATGAATGAATGAATGAATGAATGAGATAATAGACTATATGGATTACTTGTAATCTCTTTCCATCTAATGTCATGCGTGGTAGTTTCTCCATTATACGATCAATCATTCGAGCTGATTGTTGAGCGATCATCTAATCAATCAATCAATCAATTAATCGATAGAGTATATATGGATGATCTACCTGATCAGCTTCATCCAATACAATAAATCTCATACTCTCAATAGGAATAGCTCCACTCTCTATCAGATCACATACACGAGATGGAGTTCCTACTATTATTTCTATTCCCTTAAATCAAAAAAAATCAATAATATAAATAGATCATCCATCTATTGACCTTATTGATTTGATCCATTATCTGTCGAGTATCACCACCACCAGCGATTCGAATTGTTCTGAAACAATTTATAGATGAAAAGAGACGGACAACATGTGTGGTAGTTGCAGAGTACAGAGTTCGTTGCCCGGTTAGCTCAGTCGGTAGAGCACCAGACTCTTAATCTGGCTGTCGCGGGTTCGAGCCCCGCATCGGGCTGCTAACATTTTGCTGATTTTTCTACCCCTTACGAACAACTTCATTTCCATTTTTTGGTTGAATCAATAAATAATAAATAAATTTTACTTTATAGTAGGATCATCAAATCTCTTCGTGAATAGATTTAGATTATTAAGAGTTTGTTCAACCAATTCATATGTTGGTTCAAGGATGATTGCCAATGCATTCTGTAATACAAATTATGAATCAATTAATCAATATTATTTTAATAAATGATCTACCTTATGAGAACGAGGAGATGGTGTAATGGATGGAAATGAACGGAATGATATGCATGATGGAGGGGCTGATGAGACTCCTACGTAGTCCTTAATTGATATGGTATGGTATATGAGAGGGATACTGTAGATCAATCAATACCTTTGGAAGACTATTGAATGGAGATTGACCAAAGTTACATAGAAGTGATGAAGTTTGAAGAAGAACAGAAGGATAGAATAGGTCATTAGATCGAGGAATTGAGAAGGCCACAGGGAATATATGACCATTCTTAGACCATCTCAATGATTATCAACTCATTAGGTTAGAAAAGAATGAATAGTAGTGATTAGATATAAAAGCATATAAACTGAATAATATATAAGAGATATGATAAGGGAATACATACGATATAGTATCATTATCCAAATCAATCAATGATCCAAGTATATCTCCTCGAGTGAAACTTTGACCATAATCATCAAATCGTCTTGAATGACTTTTCTTTCCCGTTCCACCAAATCCCCATGATTCATCATCAGTTCCTATCAAGATAAATCAATGTTCAGTCCATATCAGGGCTGTGCGGCAAGGCGTTGCCGGTTTGCCGAAATTTCCGGTTCGGCAATTTCGGCAATATTTTGCAAACCGGCAATACATATTTTTAGAGGGATTATGTATTTTCTTGGTAATTTTCCATGGCATTTTCAGTCTACTGAATTCAAAATACAAAATATTCGTTCAGAAATGCGCTTTCTCCAAAATTTTTCACATGATATTTATTTTCTAGGAACATTGTTCTTATACTCTAAGCCCTTCTGTTTTCACGACTATCGTTTTCTTTTTGGCTGCCTATTGTTACAATTTATACAATAATGTACATTGATCTAATTAAGTCTACAAAAGCTTAAAAATCAATAAAATAAATTTTTGGAAAAAATTGCCGAATGTTGCCGAAAATGTGCCTTGCCGCACAGCCCTGGTCCATATATATCAAAGATCAAAAAGTACCTATATTGAGTGAAGCTCTCTCTGTACTCCATCCAACTCTACATAGACCATCTTGAATAATCTCCACTTCATAATAGTACTTTCCTATAATAAATATTGATTGATATACATTATACCTACAATATCTACAGTACCTTTCTGTTTGACTCCAGCATTAGCTCTAGCCCCATGCCATAGTTTCGCAGCTCTACTCTCACATTTAAAACCATTATCATCGATTGCCAATCCGATATCTCGATCTCGTACATTCAATCGAACTACAGTATCTTCTACAATATTGATTGATCTCATAATGGATATAATATTGATTGAAAGATGTAACCTTGTTTAGTATTCGATCGATTAGATGAAGCATCTCTTCTAGTTTCATATGAAATCTGTGCCAATGGAAGCGAGAATGCTCCAGTCTTTCCACTTCCTGTCTCTGCTGCCTACATAACAAATCAATACTATTGATTCATTTATAATAGATCAATCAACTTACAATCAATACATCTCCTCCTCCAAGAATAGCAGGGATCGCATCACATTGAATAGCAGTTGGTAATCTGGAATAGATCAATATATTAAATCGATACAATCAATCAATCAATAAACTTACTCCCAATTCATTTCAGAAACAGCTTGAGCTAATTGGGGTACAAGACCCAATTCTTCAAACGCCGCCATCTTTAGTTAATTGAGATTAGTTTATATTGATCTATCTCCCAATCATTCAATAAGAGAGAATAAAGGACGAATTTATGATCCAACACAAAATAATCAAATAGTCATGTGTTACTAATGAATTCTTTTAAATATTTTAAAGGTAAGCACAGTGAGCTTTCATAAACAAAGTATGAAATGTTGGTTGTGTATTATGAAGATTACGGTCACACCACACTATCCCCTCTCAGTTTATTAGATGTATAGTAGTGTAGATTAAACACAAGTTAATACATAAATACAGAAAATCAGAATATCTTTATGAGACAAAGTTACTACAGTCGAATAAATAGTGTTATTAATTGGGAAAGAGGGTTTATGATAGAATTAGTGGAAAAAAAACTGTATACTACAGATAATAAGTGAGTTATTGATTGAATGAATGAATGTCACTAAATTGAGAATACCCATAGAGAATGGAAAGAATGAATGAGTGGATTGGAATGGAATGAAAGATTCATTATGGTTTATACAGGAAGAGATTTATTGAATCTTCTAACAGCTTCCTTCCATGAACTTGTATCCATATTTTCAATGAAATATGACTTTAGTTTATCATAGATTGAATCCCATGATGGAATGGAATTAATATCTTTGATATTGAGACAATCACTGAATAATTCCTGCCATAACATGGAACATCCAGCTCTTCTCTTCAATTGTTTAACTATTCTGTATGTGTTGTTCTTGGGATCAAGCATAACATTCATATACTCCTTCGTAAGTAATACATAGATTGTACCACAAAGAGCAAAGTAATCAGGATGATATGTCCATGCTCTAAATAATGTATTCATAGAGTAAGAAATAACAATATAATATAGTTAATGTAATATAGTTGAATGATATCTCTCAGATTCGCGTTTTAGTCATCTATGTCTATAATCAATTTCATTCAATGTATGAATATCATTCAATAGAAGTATAACCATTTCAATTCTTCTAATCTAATGATTAATTCACTTTCTTTTCTTTCTATTCTGTTATGTATCATGATCATACGTTTATCTCATCATTCAATGAAGATATAGATTAGAATTATAATATTGATTAAATAGACTCAGACTATGGTTTGTCATCATAGAGATCATCATAAAATCAATGAATAACTTACTTTCCATTCTGCATTTCAACACAATCAAATTGTTCAGTTCCAGCCTTTCCATATAATGGTCTTTCACCTAGAGCTCTCATATCAATAGCACGACCCCAATCAATCAGACGAACGCATTGACTATCCAATAACTACAATCATTCAATCAATATCATAAAGATTACTGTAGATTAGAGACTAACCTCATTGATTGATGCATTCTCATCAATCTTATCAATGATCATCCAATTATCAGGTTTAGCATCACCATGAACAATCTATAAATGAATGGATTTATGATTAATGGATAGTCGATAACAATGTTACATTAGCGGAATGAACAGTCTTTAATACTTTGACCATTTGAAGAGCGAGAAAGAGGACAATTGACCTGAATGAAATCAATGTAATAACAGATGATATTAAGGAATACAGTATATCTATCAATATTAATAAAGTATACCAATGAGGATCAGTCATATTATTAGCCAATTGTAGAAGAGTTCCCATAGGAAGATATTCAGATAGAATAAGAGAACAATTAGAGTAGATGAATGCATCTGTTACCTATATAATCAATATCAATATTTTAATGATATGTTTTTTTTAAATTTCTTTTTCCAAGAAGTTTGGAATTTTAGACAGAAATAAGACAATAAGAGTAAAGTTTTGGATGAGTACAACTACATTTATCCTAACACTAGTGTAGTGAATGAATAAAAGAATGTACATACAAGCATAAGTTGATTCATTGCCTTTGCATCTCTCAATCTCTTTCTCAATGCTTCTAGAATATATACTTCCCATTCACATGATGGAGTCTCGTACTGTAATATATCTATTAGATTGATACAGAATACATTATTACTATACCTTCATCGCTAATTCTTCATTCTTTTCATTTGTACATAGAAATACTTTAGCAAATCCTCCTTCTCCAATCATATTTGATAAAATGAATGTTTCTCCTCCCAATTCCATCTTTTGACCTGCCTTCGGTTGTTTGATACATCCCTTCAATTAGTATATTAAAGAGATAATCAATCAATAGAGTAAATCAACTAACGGGTAGATCATGTCTGTTGACTGGAGTACTACATTGTGACATAATTAGTTCACGAATCTATAAAGATATTAATCCATCAATTATTATATTATAGAGAAGATGTTTATACCTCTCTATCCCATGGATTGATCTTATCCATATTAAGAGGAAGAGATGGTTCATCATCAACAGTAGATCTTCCTTTTCCATTTGATTCTTCATCTACTACAATAGGACTTGATCCTCCTATACTCATTGCAGATAATGCATTCTCTATAGGATTCTTTGATGATTGAATATGACGAGGTCCAATTGATGATCGAGCCTTATCTCCTACTTGAGAGATTGATGATTGTGATATACCCAATACTCCTCCTATAATCAATCAATCAACCAACCAACCAACCAACCAATCAATCAATCAATCAATCAATCAATCAATCAATCAATCAATATAATGTATACCTCCAAATGACTTTCTCTTTCTAGCGAAAGCAGAAGCTCCTCCGTTAGTATTATTAGTAGCATTATCAATAGGTAGAGTGGATGGAGGATGTTCATTCGATTCATCATCACTATTGCCTATTACTGATAGATTAGGTCCTTCATTATTCCTTTCTTCATTCCAGAATTCTTAAATACATATGATATCAAATATGAATTCATGTATATTCCAAACCTTCTTCAGGATTAGTATACATATCGAATCCTTTAACTGCAGGTGTAGATGTGAGGAACTTATGTTGTTTACATTCTCTATTGAATCCAGCCATCGTCGGCTCATTACCTTGTATCAATATTATGTCAATCAATAAATACTACAAAACCGTACCATCAAATAGTTCCTTTTCGAGATCAAGATCAGTAGGGAATCGTGATGAGAGTCCACGAGGACGAATTGGAGGAGGAGGAGGAGGAGGAGCGACTCTACACAATGATAGACTAGATTATGATATAAGATGAAAGACATACTCAGTTTTAGGAGGAACATTGTCATCATCAACAAAGATTGAGAATGATTCCTTTGAAGTAGATGATGTTGGAGGAGTCTATAATCGATTCAATCAATCCATATAATGTGAATCAACTAAAGAATGAGAACCTGTTCAACAGTAAATGTTTCATCATCGATATCTTCCTTCTCATTCTTCTTCTCAACTACATCATGTACATTCATAGTATCAGAAAAGGCAGACATTGCCTAAGAATACATAATATTAGATTGAGTCTCCATTTATTAAATACCTTATTGTAAAAGTTTGAGGTGAATGAAGTATGTGCAACAAGAGGAGACATTTCACTCATTTTGTCTGTAATCAATACTTCATAACTATAATAAAATTAATCAATAAATGATAATATCAGGCATAATTCCCTAGAATTGACCAAAATCCACTGATTTACTACACACTTTTGAGTTGACCCCCTCTTTTCTCCACAGTTTTCGATGCCCCTTGGGTATAGTAGATACTCATCGGTCAATCAATACCAGGAACCATCAGAAGGGACTCCTTCGCTGGTTTGGCTGCAGCGAGAGCAAAGTGAATATGAGCGAGCGACTCGACGTCAAAATGATCCTCAGCACATTCTCCCGTATGTTACAGGACAATCCTGTCAAGGAACCGACAATTTCGAGTAGATCAAAGCTTTCATTAGTGATCTACCACCATTTAAATGCAGTTTTTTGGACGTAGTTAAGTCAAATCCCCATGAAAATCGTCTCCCAAGAGCTTAAATGAAAGCTGTGAACGAGCTCTATCTATTGAGACTTTGAAAAAAATCTTTCCCGGGACTACGGAACGCGATCAATTTCTTAGGGAACGAAAAATTAAAAAGTTGCATTTTCACATTTTTATCTGAAAGTTCTCGAGAAAATACACATTTCATCTGTTGGAAACTTTTTCATAGCTCTACTGTGAACCGAGAAAATCGCATCGGAAGGAGCCTCAACGACGAACTTTGACGTGAGCTCCTGGAGAGACGTTTGATCTACCAACCTTACTACTCAGGATCTGGGATGTCCTACCCAAGAGGCATCGAAAACTGTGGAGAAAAGAGGGGGTCAACTCAAAAGTGTGTAGTAGAATCGGTCAATTCTTAGGAAAGATGCCTGATATATAATCTCCCTGATGCTATCGTGCAGGCGTCACCAACAGTCTTTCGTAATTATGTTAAAAATATCCCATATAATGTGATTATCCCTGAGGCACATTTTCATTCATGACATGTTCTGAATAGGTAAGATTCCTACTGCCTCTTCCTCCAACCCCCCCCCCCCCATATTTCGCCGATTCGCCTTGGCGACGGACATCCTTCAAAAGATTTATCTAACAGATATTCCCCATCCAGGATGAGTTCATTTGAAGGAATAAAATATTATTATATTACTTTTTTGTAGAAGAGGTCGAGCAGGAGAATGAATCCTCATCTTTTTCGATTCAATCTCATTCTCATCTATATCCATTTCATTTTCTTCTTCAATTGGTTTCATCTACAATTAAACGATATATTCATTGAATGAATGGATAATTAACCATAGTAATATCCATATCGGCTAGATCTTCACTCTTAGCTACACGATATTCTTCCATTGAAATTCCCATATATCCATCATCACGATCAATAAAACATTCACGAAGGGGATTTACTAAAAGAATGATTATTCATTATATGGAATAGATATGAATACTAACCACATGACATGAAATGACTTTTACTCTTTGTATTCTTTGCTACTTCACTCACAGGCCGAGCAGCCATCTCCAGAAGGGCAACACTACGACGACGACCTGAATAATAACAGTCAGTATTCATTAATATTATGAATGTGTTTACTTTTAGCAGGAGCAAATATAGCCAATGTTTTCTCATCTTCTTCATCATCCCACCATGGTCCTTCATTAGGGAAACATCTATCAGCTATATCTCTGAATACGAAAATGATGATACAAAGTTGTACCAATTATATTTACTTGAAGGATGCATCAACAGCCCCTTTAATAGCACATCGTTGTCTTGCGAGTGACCATACATCCTTGAACTTCTTCATATCATTTTTCGCAGCTTCTGCTTCGGCCCACAGAATATGGAATTTGAGCGAGTTCCTGAATAAAAAAATGGAGAATAAAAATATGGTAGAAAAGAATTAATACTTGAAGTATCCATCCTGTTCAATCTGCCCATAGATCCCAGATGCACCCATGCTTCTACTGATTCGTACCTCAAATCAACAATAATCAAATGATTGCCATATTTACTTCAAACAAACCAGGATTTGAAAGATTCTCAATACATGATCATTTCCTCTGAACCTCTGATTCATGTAGAAGTTCTCTACTGCGATGGTACACATTGATCGAATTTCAGTTTTAGAGTTTGTATATTCATACATGCATTCCAATTGTCTAAAAAGATTCAAATACTCTTTCAATTAAATTTATACTTACGCGCATGCGTAGTTAATAGCTTGATCATCATTGGTAATTTTCAGTGCAGCTTGGACGGCACTCTCGAAAACTTTCAAGTTTGACATCCAACTCTCCTGCGAATTAAATTCAATCATACAAAGGTAATAGGATAGATGCTTAAGCAGAGAGGTTAAACAAGTTCGATATCAAGGTGGTATTAAAGCAAACAAATCGTAGGTAAAAAATGTTTAAAAAAAGGATAATTTGAAAGCTTCCATATTTTCCCGCCTTTCGCGGAATACGGTAATATTGTTTGAGCTGTGTCAGGCTTTATACAAGTTGTTTTTGTAGGTTACAGTAAGAATTAATTCATCATGAATTATCGTTATATGAGAGGATATCTGACTCAATCGACATACTTGTGTTGGGGCTTGGCACACTATGAAAAAATGGTAAGTGAGATTTTTGCAGTTTTATGTAGTACTGTCCGAGAGAAGTTCACCCATGCAGGAGATAAGTTGTGAAAATGCTTCTACGCCTCAGGGCATGACGTCATAAAAATTTAATATTTTTGCAAACTTGCTCGTACGGCTTCATGAGTGGTACCAATCGATTCCTCGTTCAATTCTAAGACTTTTTTGATTTGGTACATTTTTTGTAAAACTTCGGTCTTCCTTTGGAAAAATGCAAAAAACATTAATAAATTCAATCTTTTCGAATTTAATATATTATGCAAGTGCAAAGGGCCGTTTTTTATTCGCTCAGTTTCTTCTTATTACAATTACACATACGCTTGTATATACCGTTAATTTTTTGAGGGGGCCTGGTATATTGGAGAAGCAAAAAACAAGAGTAATTAAATTGTGGTGTGCCTACTGTAGCCGAGTTTTATCAGTGCTATTTCCCGGCTCCTGATTCTCGTTTGCCATTTCAGTGTGCTATGTGAGTTACTGTAGCCGAGGAATGCCATAAGTATATTGCTTCGGCCGTGTTACAGTAGCAGATATGATTACATCAATTATCATCGACAACTAGAATCAGGAGCCGGGAAATAGCACTGATGAAACTCGGCTACAGTAAGCACATCACAATTTAATTACTCTTGTTTTTTGCTTCTCCAATATACCAGGCCCCCTCAAAAAATTAACGGTATATACAAGCGTATGTGTAATTGTAATAAGAAGAAACTGAGCGAATAAAAAACGGCCCTTTGCACTTGCATAATATATTAAATTCGAAAAGATTGAATTTATTAATGTTTTTTGCATTTTTCCAAAGGAAGACCGAAGTTTTACAAAAAATGTACCAAATCAAAAAAGTCTTAGAATTGAACGAGGAATCGATTGGTACCACTCATGAAGCCGTACGAGCAAGTTTGCAAAAATATTAAATTTTTATGACGTCATGCCCTGAGGCGTAGAAGCATTTTCACAACTTCTCTCCTGCATGGGTGAACTTCTCTCGGACAGTACTACATAAAACTGCAAAAATCTCACTTTCCATTTTTTCATAGTGTGCCAAGAGTATTTCGATCCAGTGAGATATGCTCTCATATTTTGTCTTTAAAATGATTTGGCAAAATGCATATAAAATAAAAAAGTATCTTTGATGCTAAATATCTACTGTTTCTTTCACCACGTTATATGACGCATATGACTTTGTGTTATACTCACACAGAAAATTCTCTTACTTTTCAATTTCTTATAACTTATATTTCTTATTTTTAAGAAATAATACAAGAAAGGGGCGGAGTTTACAATAAGAAATCAATTTCTTATCTTCGAATTTCTTATAAATAAGAAATGCATGATGATTTTAATGTCAGAAATACATTTCTTATTCTTCATATTTCTTATATTTAAGAAAATTGCCTTTGAATTTCTTATTTTTAAGAGAAATTCTGAATTTTCTTACTTTTTCAATTTCTTATATTTAATTTATTTTCGTTTTTTTTATTTTCTTTTTTTTAAAATAATTAATTCCATGGATTAACTTTGGAATAACGTTAGTCAATGATCCAAATGTTGTGTTACTTATTTGTTGTGCGCAACAATGCATACGTAATAATTGCGGGAAAATTTGGCCTTCAAATAGATCTATTTTTCGTGCTGTTGCTACGTCGTTTTCACATCGTTTTCTTGTTCGTTATACTCGTTACTCTTCTATGTTACAGCATGTAGTTACTCCGTTTTCACCACGTATTTAGTTGAATAACATCGATTTGTTGCAGAACAGTTGCGAAACGTTTGAAGCCAAGCTCGCTAATGCTGCCCACCCACAAGCCCTCAAGCAAGAAGACTGTTGAAGCTATCAAGAAACTAGTATTTGGTGTTCCTTGGTTGGTCGTTATCGGCTATTTGTCTTCAAGGATTCATTCCATGTCGCTCTCGTTTATCTAGGTATAACAGTTTCTCATTGTTCACATAATGAGATCTTCTTTGTAGGTGGGTCTATTCGATACTTATCGATATGATCGTAGTTTCAACATTGGAATGAGCTTGATCAACATAAGTGAGACCCTCAAGTGCACTAACAACGATACCTACATGATGATAATGGAGGAGTGCTACATTTTTCATTCTGTGTCACTAAGAGGGACAAGACTCAGGTAATTTAATGTCTGTTAATATATAAGTTATGTATAAAATGATTTTATAGGATGTTACTGTTAAAATTATTGATATCGATATGGAATATCTTGGTATCCCTGATCAGGATTACGCTGTAGTAATCTCGATGCCTTCAGCGGAAATCCAAGCGACTTTCAAGGATCTTTCAATGTTATCTAACTCTCTTAATATTACTGCCACTAAGTAGGTTGGAGTTTTATTTCAAATGAAAGCTTAATATTTATATGTACATTATAGACTGGAGTGACTTTTACTGGAAATGGAGATACTGTTTTTAGTTGTCACTTATTCTAGCACTAACAATGCTCATGATGAGAAGGTTTGCTACCTAGATTAGTTCATAAATCGATAATAACATCGTTTCAGGGAGGTATTTCGATAGTAGTAAAGAAGCCGTCCAATTAAATACGTGAATCATTTCACTGAGGCATCTTCAATCTCTGATGGAGTAATCCTTATATGTAATGAAGTTCCTGTTATTGTTGAGTATGATATGGAAGAGAATGGACGTCGATTCTGTCTCACACGAAGATAACATGTTTAAAGTATAATCTCATATTATTTGCCTTCTCATTTAATTTGTCTTCGTTCACCCAAATCAATTACGTTTTTGTATTCCATGTGATGTTGTAGTTCCTTTTATCTTGATATGCCCTGTTCAAATAAAGAGTTTTCATTTCTAGTATTGGAATAAGCATATACAAAGCAGCAGAATTATCAGTATTAATCAATCAATAATATATTCTGTAGTGGCCAGGGAAAAAATATAAGAAATTGAATTCTTAAAAATATCGTAGCGAGGAATAAGAAATAGATTTCTTATATTTTATAAGAAATCATTTTCTTACGGCAATAAGAAATTAAATCTCTTATAAAAAGTAAGAAATTCAATTTCGGAGAACGTATTGTAAGAAATCAATTTCTTATTTCAATTTCTTATATTTAAGAGAATTTTCTGTGTGAGTACAATTGTCATTCCAATAAATGTGAAAAATACAGTACAAAACACTTTATAAAAGAATTAACAAGGGAAAAAAGACATATAAGATTTAAATTAGCAGATAGAACAATTGGAGTTTCACATAGACAACGCAGATGCTTTCTCAGCTGCTGTTAACTTTGAGATAAGAATATCTACACGATTCCTTTCCTGAATACAAATCAATATTACGAATCAATCGATAATATGAATACCATATCAGCATCTTCTCCTAGATTCTCTTGATATTCGGCAAGAGTAGGCACTAATTGTTTAGTTAATCTCTCATCACCACATTTCATCTTCATTAATTTGATAGCTCTGAATATAACTAATCAATATTTTCTACTCTTACTAATAAATACTCTTACCTCAATCTAGCTGAATTCATATGAACACAAACTTCAGCTAAAACTAATACGATATTCTGCAATTGAATAATATTATATAAATATAAATATGACTATTCTCCAACCTGTAAAGTGTACAATCCATTATCCATCTTATCTAAATAATATAATTCAGGATCCTCTGGTGGTTGTGTTTGTTTCCTTTCCCATTTCTCTACTCTCTCACGATATTTCATTAGTAATTCAACAGATCGATCAACCTTAAAAGGATACCTTAATAGTCAATGAAACATGTTGAATCATCTTACTACCGCACGGAATTTAGATGAGTCTATAGATTTCAGAACCAGAGCCATATTTTACATGGCGTCTTTACTTATAAAAGTATTTTCACCCACGCGATTTATCATGGACTTTTTTTTCGCGTTTTTTCTTAACCAATTTTTTATTTAATTCGTTCATATCTTCTAATAAAAACATTTGGAAAACGATGAAATATGGTAAAAGCTTTGAAAAGTTTATAAGTTGATTAGATTACGGTATTCCACAAAGGTTTCTCTCCCCTTAACTCATCAATCGATATACTATTGATTGATTATTCGTCATACCTTTTCATGTTCGTGTTCCGTAAACTTCTGCATAATTCTCACTCTGGCTGCATCTTCACATGATCTCATTAGTGATGATAAAATCTACAGTAATCAATAAATGAAATATTGATTGGTCGAAAAGAATAATTTTAAAATAAGGTTGGGGAGAACTAACCGCACAAACATGTTCTTCATGTTCATCAGGAGCTGTATCCTTCTTCTTTGTTTGAACTGGTGTTCTCATTAGAAGAGGAAATAGAGTACGAAGACCTAAATGAAAGTATACTATAGTGTACATCTTATTGATTAGTAGTACAAAAGCTATACCTAGAATCTCTACGAACTTGGCACAATTCTCTTGTCCTTCAGGTCCAGTTGTAGCATGATCAAGTACCTAATAGGGATTACGATAGTTCATTAAGGAGATATTGATTATAATACTTTGAGTGCACTTTGTCTTGATTGTTTTCTTTCTCTTAACATAAGATTCATCAATTGTAATCCTTCTCCTTCAAGGAATTTGGATCGATTAGATGGTAACATCAATGAAGCACATAGAGCATCAAAGATATTCTCCATATATTCCCTTTCATCTCCTGATGATGGATCACGTTTCTTATATCCAGCCAACGCCTATAACAAAGATCAAAGATTACTGTAATGAATAATATTGATCTTACTCTCAATAACATATCCATTCCATCAACTTTCTCTGTCAATTTCGACTTGGATGTCTCTGATTGTTGTAGAATGACAGAAAGAAGTTCAGATGCATATTGCTAGATCATCATGAATAGATTATATCATAGTATGGATAGAATATACCTTATTAGGATCGAATCCTCCTTTCTGACATGATCTTCTTAATAACCATTGAAATAGAGATGATGATACTGCATCTTCATTTACTATTTCTCCATTCAATTCAAGAATCTAAATGATATAATCAACGTATATAATGATATAATGGAAATAAAGAATGAACAAGATATATACCATATCGACAACTTTGAGTGCATTATGTACAGCATCAGCATCATCTTCAATAGTTTCATCCAATCGAGATAAACATGATACTATTGCCTGTATTCATCTATTCATTTCAATTCATCTATAGAATATAGAATATACCTCAAGTATATTGTATTCCAATAGAGATTGAACCATAGATGTGATAGCATCATTTTCATTCTCTTCGTCTCCATCGTCTTCAATCAATTCCTATAATTAAAACTATTATAATAAATGCTATGCCAACATCTATTCATATGCATTCATTCATTTCATTCTCTTCATTCATTTCTACTTTCAGTCATCATGACAGACGGTCATTCTTTTATTCCTTTCCTCATTTATTATCATACTACCGTATTCTATCGTATCATACTACTGTATTCTATCGTATCATACAGTATCCCAAGAGTGTTATTAGCTACAGTATCTCTTCATTAAGGTTCCTATCTAGCAAAGAGTACACAAGTCCAATTCGATATTGATGAGTTCATTATTCGTCTTCTGGGAGTTGGACAACCAGGTCAACAACTTGTCAAGACTGTTAAAGAAGCTGAGATACTCCATCTATGCATGACTGTTAGGTATGAAATTATTGATTAATCCTCTCCATATCTACCGTATACCCGTTGTTTAGATCTGTCTTTGTTAGTCAACCTTCTCTTGTCGAAGTAAGTCCTCCAATCAAAGTTTGTGGTGATACTCATGGACAATATCCAGGTATCTACTTCAATAACTTCATATCAATTCAATTATCTTTATTATAGATGTTCTTCGTTTATTCGATAGAGGAGGATTCCCTCCTATCAGTAATTATCTCTTCCTTGGTGATTATGTTGATAGAGGACATCAGAATCTCGAGAACATATGTCTATTCTTCGCATACAAAGTACCATAACCATTCATGTTATCATCTACAGTAATCATTCATGTTCCCATCTACAGTAATCCATTGAGGTTCGATATCCTGATAACTTCTTTCTTCTACGTGGTAATCATGAATGTGCAACAATCAATCGTGTATATGGATTCTATGAGGAATGTAATAGAAGATATCAAAGTGCACGATTATGGCATGCATTCCAAGTAAGATACAGTACTCTATCATAACTCTATGATTATTGATTAAGGAAGTATTCAATATGATGCCTCTAGCTGGTTTGATTGCTAATCGTATACTTTGTATGCATGGTGGTCTATCTCCAAAGTTGAAAAGTCTTGATCAGGTTGAGTATTCATTCACTTCTACTATACAATTATCTTCCTATTCTATTGCAGTTACGTGCCATAACTCGTCCGTGTGATCCACCTAATCCATCTCTTCATATCGATCTTTTATGGGCTGATCCCGACACGAGTGTTACGGTATCTAATCAATAATCTTCCATTCTACCGTAATAGTTACAGGGATGGCACAATAACACTCGAGGAGTTTCCTACATCTTTGGTCCAAATGTAGTGAATGACGCTTGTAATGAGCTTGATATCGATTTGGTGGCGAGAGCACATCAGGTACAGTATACTTATTCATGGATTAGATTGTATTGATTGATTTAGGTAGTTCAAGATGGATATGAGTTCTTCGCTAATCGAAAACTCGTAACAATCTTCTCAGCTCCTCATTATTGTGGTCAATTCGATAATGCAGCTGCTATTATGAATGTTGATGAGAATCTTGTTTGCTCATTTGTGGTAAGGACTTCAACCAAATATATCCACTATCTATCTATATTGATTATTCTAGATTCTACGACCGGTAATTCCAAAGAAAGGAGGTCCAAAGAAGTAAAAATGAATAGAAGTAATGGAAGAGACAAGGGATGACTATGCCCCTTTTTGAATAAAGCACCATCTCTTTCTTCATTTTTGTCTATAATAAACTAACCTTGATAAGATTGAGTGAAGCTCCAACTATATCACTGTTCTCATGTGAGAGAAGTCCAACTAAAATCTGAGGTCCTCAAATAAAATATATTATGAAGGAACAATTATATAAATGATATACCTTTGAGTTGAATAAAAAGATCAAATAGATCTGGTTCAGCTGGAAGACAATGTAACTCCTAAACAAGTTGATTGTATACAAACAAAATAATTGTACGAACCTGGATAGCTGTATTCAATTCGATCTCACTTTCCATGAACTTAGAAGGATCATCTCCGTGTTTGATACGCATCTCACGATTCCTCAGAGACTTCTTTTCCAACTGAACATCATAAGATTTTAAACTCAGAAAAGAATTCAAACCTGTGAAGTTAGCTTCTTGAGGAGTGCCTCATCAACTTGTTGAATCTCTTCTTGACTTCCTTCAAGTGCAGCCAACATTCCAGCTGCATCAACTGGACCATCTCCATTACTACTTGCTGTTACAGCAACTTCTGGACGAGAACGTTTAATTGGAGGCTGAAGGTTAATTTAAATTGAATATATTTAAGATCATTATGAACTAACCTCCCTGGAACCTCTCAGGATTTCGGTAACATCAATCGTCGACATGATACAAGCTGCAACTATTATGCTATTGAATTCAAATTTCGAAAACTAAACTGTAAAAGACAAGCTTTGAGTTATAAAAAATATAATGGAGAATTATAATTAGATTAGATATAAACTATTCAACAATAACAGTATAATTCAGCACAACTATCTACAAAACGTGCAATAAAAATAAGGAAACAATTAAAATAAATAACAAAAAAAAAAGACTAAGAGAGTCACTTCCGTAACCGGGATTAAACAGTATATTGAGAATTTAAAGAAAGGTTTATTGTGTAATGCACTGGTAATAATTCCGAGTAATTGTTTTGTTTATTTCACGTGGTATAATTGAATAATGTGATTTCACGGTCGCACTTTGCATCATCTACTTGATTTACATGTTGTCATCGCTCTCTCCTTTTCGCGTACTCTATTGCTATTCTATCTTTTTCTCTAGCTCTCTCTAGTTTGTGCTGAGGGATGCAATCAAGTCGGGGCGGGGTTAACAAGATTCGTTCAGTATTCACTAACGCTAGAAGGATGGGGTCGACAAATGAAAAGGTACGAACAGTGCTTGATAACCTTATGATTTCTGTGACACTTCCCTGCCTAGATAGTCGATGTCTTTTTGTTTGTGAAGGATGATTCCTCTCACACGCTTGTATCTGTTCTTTTGCACGTAGTGTGGGGTTGATGTGAATGGCTTAAACAATGCTAGAATACACATCGACGAGAATGAATACAATTGAAATACTTGTAGGTCATGAATATGAGCAGTCTTAATCCTCAAGTGAAGACTATGGAATATGCAGTAAGAGGACCAATTGTCATTAGGTAAACAAATGATGATAGATCAAAAGATCAATATTGATTTAAGAGCTGTTGAACTAGAGAAGGAATTGGCTCATGGTGCTAGCAAGCCGTTCAAGTCTGTTATCAAGGCTAACATTGGTGATGCTCATGCTATGGGACAGAAACCTATCACTTTCATTCGTCAGGTGTTGATTAGTCATTGAGATTATGATGTAATGTACTCTGATGTAGGTCCTCTCAGCTATTGCCAATCCTGAGCTCCTTACTCATCCTGATATTCCATCTGATGTTAAAAACAGAGCTGAGACTATTCTCGGTGGTTGTGGAGGAAAATCAGTTGGTGCATACTCTCAATCAACTGGTGTTGATGTCATTAGAAAACATGTTGCTCAATTTATCGAGGTACTTGATACTAATCGTCTTGATTCTTCATGATACGTTACAGAGACGTGATGGTGTTCCATGTGACCCTGAGAATGTCATTCTATCTGGAGGAGCTTCGGAATCTATCAGGTATTTATTTATTTCATTAGTTAACTGTGGTATTATGCGATTCATTGTAGAAATGTTCTGAAATTGTTCATAAATCGTACTGGTGGGCGTAAGACTGGTGTGATGGTCCCTATCCCTCAATATCCTCTATATTCTGCTACTATTGAAGAATTTGGTCTTGGACAGGTATAAATAGAAGTAGAGTATGGATAGAACTTATTGTCTTTCAGGTTGGATACTTCCTAAATGAAGAGAACAAATGGGGATTAGATGAAGAAGAACTGGAGAGATCATTCAATGAGAGTCAAAAGGAGTTTGATACTAAAGTTATTGTTATCATCAATCCTGGAAACCCCACTGGACAGGTTATCGATTGAATAGAATTAATAAATGTATAATCTTTTTGTCTTTTAGGTTCTTCCTCATGAGAATATTGAAATGATCATCAAATTCGCTAAGAAACACAATCTATTCATTATGGCTGATGAGGTTTGTATATTATATTCCATGAATACATTTGCTTATGGATTAATATCTAGGTCTATCAAGACAATGTCTATGCTGAAGGATCTCAATTCCATTCTTTCAAGAAAATTATGATGAATATGGGAGCTCCATACAATAAGTTAGTCTATATCATATACTTTGTACTTATATCTCATATATCTCATATATTGATCTTATTCTGAAAGTGACACTTAAAACGTAAACTAGATGAAAAGAGGGTGTAGCATATAAGATGATACTTTAACAGAATGGAATTGGCATCATTCCATTCGGTCTCAAAAGGATACATGGGAGAATGTGGCCTACGTGGAGGATATGTTGAATTTGCTAATATCGATCCCGATGTATATGTTATGTTCAAGAAGATGATATCAGCCAAATTGTGTTCTACCGTACTTGGACAGGTATTGATTGATTATATCAATGGATAGATAGATACGGTAGTGATTGTAGGCAGTAATCGATACGGTAGTGAATGGACCTCGTGAGGGTGAACCATCATATGCTCTATGGAAGAAGGAAAGAGATGCAGTCCTTGCATCTCTTAAGGAAAGAGCAACTCTTGTTAAGGAGGCTTATGGTTCTATTGAAGGAATTACTTGTAATCCTGTTCAGGTTAGACACACTTATATTCACTTTTGTCAAACATCACTTATCATGGAAGATGTAAAGAATCAATCAATAATCTCTCAGGGTGCGATGTATGCTTTCCCTCAACTTCATCTTCCACAGAAGGCAATCGATGCTGCCAAACATGCTGGACAAGTAATATTACTGTGTTATCTTTATGAATATGAAGATATATGTATTATAGGAACCAGACTTCTTCTATGCAATGAGACTTCTTGAAGAGACTGGAGTATGTATTGTACCTGGAAGTGGATTCTGTCAGAAACCAGGCACATATCACTTCAGAACAACAATTCTTCCTCAACCTGATCTCATGAGAGATATGTTGACTCGTTTCAAGTCATTCCATGAGAAGTTCATGGCTGAATACAAATAGATTGATAGAGTTATTAGGTGATGTAACCGGTAGTAGTTGATATATAGTATGGACTGTCCTCTCACTTCTATATTCTCTTATGCTTATATACATGTTCAATTGTATTGCCAAGTAGAGATAATGTATTTGTTAGAGTATAATTTGGGTTTTCGTGTAATAAATATTTGTCAATCTACATCTTGATTTGTTCACTTTTTACATACACTCCGTTTCATACCGGATTGGATATATATATATATATATGTATGAATAAAGTAGCTATATTGAATTCATGCCAACCTAGATTTAGAAAAAAATGAATTGATTATTTGTTTTGTAGTAATCATGATGGAGGAAGATTTCACTGATGCTACTATAGATTATCTCACTCAAACATATCAGGTATTCTGTATCTCGTATGATCTTTGATCTTTAATCTTTTATTGATTAAGAGGAAAGAGTGCATAATATGGGGATCATTATATGAGAAGAATATGATAGATCTAGAGAATCGATTAGCTGGTATTTGTGATCCAGGATATACTGACTTTCATGAACATGAAATGAGTTTCTCTCTCAAAACGACTGGAGAACCTGATGTTACACTA
This sequence comes from Parapristionchus giblindavisi, assembly GCA_943737045.1. Taxonomy (NCBI): domain Eukaryota; kingdom Metazoa; phylum Nematoda; class Chromadorea; order Rhabditida; family Diplogasteridae; genus Parapristionchus; species Parapristionchus giblindavisi. The sequence goes on from CALSFV010000490.1 coordinate 82,241, forward strand.
CGGTATCGATCGATTGATTTTCATATTTCATTTATCGATTGATCATAGATTGAGGCGTAAATTCCATCAAGATACTACAGCAACTAATCAATGGAGATTCAAGTTAGTTAAACATATTATTGATTGAATATGTATATATTTGTTATAGATATGTTGGTCGTCCTGAACCCGATCCAAATTGTCCTGTTATAGTAAGGAAAGTAATAGATAGTGTTGCCCATTCACATAACATGATGGAGTTTGTTAAAACTCTTGGTTAGTTTCAATATAAAACGTACATTATCGATTTATTGATTGATTACACTTTTTAAAGGTCTCCGATTAGATTACGAGTATATTGTGAAGGGGAAAGTGTGGACTTGTGGAGCTATCAAGGTATACTGTAATCATTGTATCATTATCGATTGATTGATTTCAGATTGTAGTGAATAGCGTCCGAAAGACCAAGATTCCTGGTAAATATGAAGTAGATAATCTAGAGAAATTATGTGAATCATATCTAGTTGAATTGAGTACAACAATACCTGATTCATTAGAATATTCATCCGTAGCTAGACAATTGAAATCATTTTCTGCCCAATTATATCCATTGGTTGAAATGCAAAAGGTTGAATATTGGTTGAAACCTCCTGGAACTGCATGATCTACCCTTCATTGATTGATTTATTGATTGATTTATAGATTCATTGTTCATATCTGAATAATATTATCTTCTTATATTATACACATTCAATATGTTTGCATGATCTCTATATTTACGTTTTATAAATTATTTTATATGTTTGGTTTGTAATAATAAATATATTTTATTGTCCATTAATGAAGTAGAAGTGCAGACTGTTGTATCCAGTTGATGATATCACTAATCCATACAATGATTAACATTTGTTTATTGTTTAGGATGAATACAAATGAAGAAAATGTTAAAGTAGAGGATATAAAAGATGAAAAGGAAGAAATGAAGAGTGATGAAGTAATCGATAATAAGAGTAATGAAAAGATGAAAAAGAAGATGAGAATAGCTGTAGCTGGTTGTGTTCATGGAGAAATTGATAAGGTATACGGTAGATGATCATATTGATTGATTATGAGATCATTGATTAGGTCTATTCAACTATGGCTGAGATTGAGAAGGATGGTAATGGAAAGTTTGATCTACTTCTATGTTGTGGCGACTTTCAGGTTAGTTTTCGATTAATCTATTCATTTGTTTATATTGCATAGATTATGATAGGCAACTCGTAACTATGGTGATCTTCATCATATGCATGTACCTGAGAAATACCGTAGTCTTGAGACATTCTATATGTATTATTCTGGAGCTAAGGTACATTATTCAATGAATTCATTAGTATTCATTGATTATCAATTAAGAAAGCACCAGTATTGACAATCTTTATTGGAGGTAATCATGAAGCGAGTGGATATATGGCTGAATTACCTCATGGAGGATGGGTATTCATTATCACTTCTTCTATCTATCTGATCATTCATTCATTATAGGTTGCTCCTAATATATACTTTATGGGTCATTCAAATGTTGTCGACTTTGCTGGTCTTCGTATTGGAGGAATGACTGGTATCTATAAGGCTAATGATTATCATAAAGGTATACTGTATTAATTATTGATTTATTGGTTGATTGATTGAATTCATTTATCAGGTCGATATGAATGTCCTCCATTTGAAGATAGAGGATCAATAGTATCAGCTTATCATGTACGATCACTCGATGTATTTAGGTAGAAATATTGATTGATTCCATAATCAATAATACGAGTATACTGTAGATGTAAACAGTTGTCACCAATCGATATCTTCCTCTCTCATGATTGGCCTACTGGAATATGGGATTATGGAGATGTAGAATGGTTATTACAAAAGAAACCATATTTTACAGATGAAGTTAGATCAGGTGTAATGGGTAATCCAGGAGCGAGAGAAATTCTCACGGTACAGTATACCATTATCCATTGAAGACCCATATCGATTGATTTATTATAGCGTGTTCGACCTCATTATTGGTTTGCTGCACATATGCACGTAGGATTTGCTGCCCTTGTACCCCATGAAAAGAAAGAAGGAGGAGAAAAAGGAAGAGAAACAAGATTCTTATCTCTTGATAAACCATTACCTAGAAGACATTTCCTACAGGTATTTATTCTATCAGTCGATTCAGTAATACTACAGTATCTGTGTACTACAGTAATCCATGGTATGATTGTAGTCAGTTGATATGTATGTGGATGAAGATGCAGATATGAGTTTATCATATGATGAGGAATGGTTGGCTATACTCAAGAATACTGATCATCTTGTATCTACTAATAATGAAGTATCTATTCATTCCATTACCATTCATTATTCATTGATTTCTTCAGAAAGTCTATCTACCATCAGCTGCTAATAAGAGTGAACGATACGATTTCCGACCGACTAAGGTATACGGTAGATGACCAATTGGGTCAATCTTATGATCATACTATAATAATGATATGATTAAGGAAGAACTAGAGGGAATTCGTTCACTTGGATCAGATTTTCATATTCCATTGAATTTTGTTCAAACATCTCCTCCATTGAATGAAATAACAGAAGAAGCTAAAAGAGCTCCACCTAGTTACTATTATAGGTATATCGATTGATTCATTGATCAGACTTACAGTATCCATTTAGGAATCCTCAATCAGAAACATTTGCAAGATGGATGGGAATCAAAGATATCAATAGTATTCTAGCTTCAACATGTCCTTGTGTAGCTACTCCATATTGTGAAATAGAAGAGACAAGAAAAGGAATGTCTTCTATTCAACAGAATACAGAAGATGTATAATCAATCAATACTATACAATGCTTACAGTATTCCTTTCAGTTTGGTAATGCTGACTTCATTATTGATACTGTAAGAGATGAGGAAGAAGAGAAAGATGATGAAGATATTGCAGATATTGAGTAAGTTATTGAATAGATATAATGAATATTGATTTATTGATTAAGTGTGCCAACTAATAATGGATTAGATGATTGGACTCCGCCTACAATAAAGAATGATGAAGATAAGACAAAGGATGGAAATAATGAACTTGTATTGAAAAGAAGAAAAGTTGATTATAATGAAGATGAATGAATTATTATATTGTATTATGTTTATATCTATTTATATTTATGATCTCGTATGGTTGTTTAATCCATTGAATCGTTGAATAAACCATGATGACATTGTATGACTATTCTATCTATCTTTCTTCCCTTTCACGTTCTATTCTATTGATACAGATGGTGAAGAAAGAATTAGAATGTTCCATTTGATGAGAGATCACTACAAAATGAGAGAGTAGTCAGAGAAAGAGAGAAACGAAGGAAGGGGATGGTAGATCAATCTAAATCTTCTCTCTATTATTGATTGATTATATCTATAGAATGGTTATGTCGTATCTTCTTTTCTCTTTCTTCTTCGTCTCTTTATCCCCTACACTATTATGCTCTTCGGTAAGTATATCTATCTATCATTATTGAAATATTTAATCTGATCTGAGTATTTCTACTTTAATCGATGGAATCAATCAATATTATAGAATGTTTTCGTCGTTGTGGAATAGGAGGAAGTGATGATGATTATCCATATGAAAGAGCAAGAAATGAAATCCCTCGATTAGATGATATTGTAGCTCTTTCTACTCCATCTCATAATAATACACCCATTCTTCAATCACCTCAAATCAAGTTTATTCACTTATATTTCATTCTCATTTATTGATTACTTTCAGTGATTCGATCAATAATGATTCCTTTGTTCCTCTTCTCTGCTCTACTAAGGTTGATCTTTGATCTTTGAACTTTATTCAGGATAATGATAATGAATATTGTAGATCCCAGGATCATCATCTCATCATCGAAGTGTTTCTCTATTAGGTGGAGAGGGATCATTTCATGAGATGGTCAGTCATGTAAGTAGTCTCTATTCTATTATATAATCAATCAATAATTGAATGAATAGGATCGATGTAAATCTCTATCGAATTTTCTTCATGAAGATAAACCAAGATTGATTAGAACTGATCATTTCACTCATAAGGTAGATCATTGTATTGATTGATATTGATTGATTATATCGATTTAGTTATTCACTACACCTCCTGATGAATCAATGATAGCATTAGATAGAACAAGAATTGAGATTAAGGTATTCTTGAATTAATCAACGTCTAATAGATATTATTGATTGAAGGATGATTTACCACCTCCTCCTCCATCAGTTATTCCTATTGAAGCAAAAGTCAATATCGTCTATTGTCCTCTTCCTACGGTATTATTGATTGATTATTGATTAATTCCATCGTATCTATATTAGAATGAAGAAGTGATTAAAACAAATGATGATCAAGAAGAAATCAATAAAGTTGTTCGATTAATCATTGATAAGATTGTTAAGGATGAAAAGGTATGGTAATTATTGATGACTAAGATGATATACGGTAGTTTTCATTATCATATGAATATTGATTTGTAGATTTCTAACGATATGTCGATTCTGAATGAATTTAAGGAAGAATTAATGAAAGTGATAATAGAAAGAGAAGAAGAAGAAGAAGAAGAAGAAGAAGAGGAGGAGGAGAAGGATAAGAGTATTGTAGTATATGATACTCCTTTATTGAATAGTAGTAATAATCCAAATGGAATAAGAACATTATCACCTATTGAAGAAGAAAGAATATGGACTATTTATGAAGAAAGTATCAAAGATGATGATCGACCTACAAAGAATACTCCCATATGGTTTATATCTTATTATCTTTGATCTTTGATCTTTGATCTTATTTTCAGCAGTACTCCTGTAAGTAGAAGTCGCATACTCTCACGAGATAACATACATAGACTAAAGGTGGGAATAATCTTTGATCATTGATCTTTGATCCTTTGATTTCTTTATAGCTTCGTGATTACGAAGAAGTTTGTAAAGAGAAAGATTATGTGTACACAACTCCAATTAGTGGAGAAAAAGAAGAGGATCTAAGGTATTATCAATATGATATCGACTGATATTGATTGAATGTATAAATATTATTGATTATGTTTAGTCGTGCACCTCTTCGTCCAAATCATCATAAAAGTCGATTAAGCAATGAAGATATAACATTCGATGGAATAAGAGTTCATTTTTCTAAATAATCTATCTATTCTCTTTCCATTTCTGTACCATTATCGATTGATTATCGATTGATTGTCCGTTTTATCCATTCAATATAGTCAATTATATTAGTAATTTACATGTAATATTCACCTGAATAAAGTATGGCTAACTAATCGATAATAGTATGAATATCTAATGTATTCAGTATATTCAATAGAGTTATTATATCTCTACATTTATATATTCACTCTCTCGTTTATTCTAATACATTATGCATACTAATATTAATGCTCTCTCCCTCTCCCTCTCCCTCTCCCTCTCCCTCTCCCTCTCCCTCTCCCTCTCCCTCTCCCTCTCCCTCTCCCTCTCCCTCTCCCTCTCCCTCTCCCTCTCCATCCATCTCATTTCCTTCACAGAATGGGTCATATAAAGGTCTAATCTCATTTTTCTCCATTTCTTCATTCATTCACTTCTCTTTCTCTTCAACATAAAATCCAATAGAACAGTCCTCTTATGGTCCTCTATCTCTCCCTCTCCATATCCTCCTCTACTTCTCCTTATCTCCCTCTCCTTCTCTCCCTCTCCCTCTCCTTTTCCTCCTATCCCCTCCCTCTCCTCCTCTCCTTCTCCTTTTCTCCCTCTCCCTCTCCTTTTCTCCCTCTCCCTCTCCTTCTCTTCCCTTACCTCTCCTTCTTCATCCATTTCCTTCATTCTACTAGTACATATATTCTAAAGGGGACTTTTACATTATCGTATAGACCTACTTTATTGATTGTTTCTTCATAAAGAGCAAAAGAGAAGAAGAAGAAGAAGAAGGAAGGCTTATGTAATTATTCTCTTCTTTGTATCTTCATCTATTCTTTCTATTTAGTCTTTCTATTCATTCCGATCTTTCTTCATCTTCTTCTTCTATCCTCTTCTATCCTCTTCTTCCTCTTCTTCATTCATTCACTTATTCTATATTTCTTTATATTCCACCTGCTTATTTTATTGACTTTTTCCGTCGTTTCTTCTCTCTTTTCTGACTTTTCCCTCTTCTTCTCCCTCATGTATATGAAACATTTATTCTGAATCAATGTAGATATATCGATTAGATCATTGTATTATTTATTCTATTTGACTATTCATTTGTACTATTTAATATATTGTATATTATATTCATTCATTCCACTATTCCATCCATTCTTTTCATCTCATTCTCATCCATTTTCATCGCTTTTCACCATTTTCGACTCCAGCTCTCTCTACCCTCTCTTTCTCCCTCCCTCTCCTTCCTCCTCTCCCTCTCCCTCTCCTTCCTTCTCTCCCTCTCCCTCTCCTCCCTTCTCTCCCTCTCCCTCTCCTTCCTTCTCTCCCTCTCCCTCTCCTTCCTCCTCTCCTTCCTTCTCTCCCTCTCCCTCTCCTTCCTTCTCTCCCTCTCCCTCTCCTTCCTCCTCTCCCTCTCCCTCTCCTTCCTTCTCTCCCTCTCCCTCTCCTTCCTTCTCTCCCTCTCCCTCTCCTTCCTCCTCTCCCTCTCCCTCTCCTTCCTTCTCTCCCTCTCCCTCTCCTTCCTTCTCTCCCTCTCCCTCTCCTTCCTCCTCTCCCTCTCCCTCTCCTTCCTTCTCTCCCTCTCCCTCTCCTTCCTTCTCTCCCTCTCCCTCTCCTTCCTTCTCTCCCTCTCCCTCTCCTTCCTTCTCTCCCTCTCCCTCTCCTTCCTCCTCTCCCTCTCCCTCTCCTTCCTTCTCTCCCTCTCCCTCTCCTTCCTTCTCTCCCTCTCCCTCTCCTTCCTCCTCTCCCTCTCCCTCTCCTTCCTTCTCTCCCTCTCCCTCTCCTTCCTTCTCTCCCTCTCCCTCTCCTTCCTTCTCTCCCTCTCCCTCTCCTTCCTTCTCTCCCTCTCCCTCTCCTTCCTCCTCTCCCTCTCCCTCTCCTTCCTCCTCTCCCTCTCCCTCTCCTTCCTCCTCTCCCTCTCCCTCTCCTTCCTTCTCTCCCTCTCCCTCTCCTTCCTTCTCTCCCTCTCCCTCTCCTTCCTTCTCTCCCTCTCCCTCTCCTTCCTTCTCTCCCTCTCCCTCTCCTTCCTCCTCTCCCTCTCCCTCTCCTTCCTTCTCTCTCTCTCCCTCCTTTCCTCTTCCTTTCCCTCTCTTCACACTTGTATATGTACATGAGGATATATTAAATTTCTTCCATTTATAATCGAAGAAATTGAAATTATCTTGATTCGAATGCTCATCATACTTTGATCTTTGATCTCTTAATTCAGAATGCCTCTAGCACCATTTGCTGATCCCTTCAAGATTCCTCAATCTTCATGTCAATTGGAAGGAATAGAAGATAAGAAAGATGATGATGATATAGAGAAAGCTGTCGATGCTGTTAGTTATTATACCCCTTATTATCACATAAATTAACTTAAAAACAGTAAACGTTCAATTTTGAGTCTTGGTTTCTATTTTAAATCTTAAAAGATATTATATGAAAGAGATGGATAAAGTAATCAATTGGAGATATGAACACATATTATCTAAGAGAATGAAAATAATGAAAAGTACGTACAAGATAGTTACGATAAATGGATCTTCTAAATATTTGAATCTCTCGTTTTCTCTTTTTCGTAGCTATTGAAATAGAATTTGGAATGAAAATATCGTTGATAATCCCTTTAAAAGAGTGACAGAGAGTTGTGATTTTTAGAGTTATTAAAAAATTTTTTTAAATACGATTTTTTGGGGAAAAAATATTCATACTTAACCAAAAATGTTGGATACTATGGCGTATTCTAGCCCCCCCCCCCCCCGTCCTAATGAACGATTGATACAACAAACACAATTTTTAAACATTTATACACTGAGAAAAAAAAGCACTCGCGTGATGGGATGTGATGCCTTTAGAAAACATGCACCAGTGTAGATCTAGATGAATTTGAATGATGAAGAGATATTGATAGATAATGAACGAATGAATGAATGAATGATATTATCTATTCATTATGATATCCTTATCATATCAGATATAGACTTGTTCTCCTCTATTCGAAATAGAGATTAGTGCACGTAAGGAGAGGGCGAGAGGATGGGAGAGAGAGGGGAAGAGAGAGAGGGGGGGGGGAGAGAGAGATAGGAAGAGGGTAGAGGGGAACGGGGGTGGATATGGTTTATTCAGCTCAATTTGAGTAGATCACTTCATTCCTTTCCTCTATTCCAATTTGTCTCATATTCATTCACTCCTTTTCTATTGATTCATCTAATCAATACTTGTTTCATATTCTTCATATGTATCCATTCATTCTTCTATTCATCCCCTCAGGTGTTCACATCATATGTTTACCTATCTCTATTGTTAACCACTTTTAGATCATGTAGAACGTGAGGGAGAGGGAGAGGGAGAGGGAGAGGGAGAGGGAGAGGGAGAGGGAGAGGGAGAGGTAGAGGGAGAGGGAGAGGTAGAGGGAGAGGTAGAGGTATAGATCTATGTAGAATGGTATGAAATGATGTCTTCATGTCTCTTCTATCCATTCTTCTCCTTCATTACTTTTACTAAACAATTTCTTGAGGTAACATATTCTCTTGTACTTGTATCTCATTTCTTTTCTTTTCTTTTTCTCCTCATTAAATCTTATCTTTTTCTTCTTTTCCCTTTCTTCTACAGATGGCTTGGACTTCTTCTCAAACACTTCGTCAATCTCATTTTGGACCTCGTACGGTATGTTGTGTATTACTGTAGATGGTGTGGTTATGGTATATGGTGAAGATACTGTAGATTGTGTGGTCGATGAATACTAATATTAGTAATGAGAGTATTGTTTTCTATTGATGTATCTATAATTGCTGTCTTCTTCACTTCTTCTTTTATATCTGATACAGTTATCTTATTTTCTTCTATACAATTGAATAAGTGAAGAGAAGAGATGAAAGCTATCTATTCTATCTTGCAATCTTACATAATATTATATTATTTTGTAGGAGTAAAAAGAGTAAATATGTAGTGGTGTCTGTCATGGATGAAGAGAATGAGAAAGGTTGTAGACAACATTTTCAACCTTTTCATTTGTTTTTAAATGAAGAAAGAAAAGGAGATATTTGGGTTCTAGAAGAATAAAGGATAAGACTCATTATGAGAGAAGAAGAAGAAGAAGAGAAGAAGAGATGAAGAGATGAAAAGGGAATACGTCATCACATATATAGAAAGAAGGAGAAGTAAGAGGGAGAGGGAGAGCGATAGAAGGAGAGGGAGAGGGAGAGCGATAGAAGGAGAGGGAGAGGGAGAGGGGAGGAGAGAAGGAAAGAGGACTGCATCGTAGAAGGGGGTGTGGTTAGAATGACGTGATATAGTTGGGGGGGGGGGGGGGGGGGGAAATACCCAGTCCTCTTCTTCTTCTATTCATTCACTATTTCTTCTCCTTTTCAATCAAATATATATAATGGGAATAGATGGTAAATCTCATAATATCTCAACTAATTCAATTCAATTCAATCATCATCTCATATCGGTTAGTTCATTCCTTTTATTTTAATACTAATTTTGGGTTATTTTTTTCATTTTTGTACAATTTTGGGACATTCAATTTTTGTTATTGTGCGTCATTTTGACGTATATTTATGTATGCTTCTCTCTCCCTCTTTACCATCCCTCTCCCTCTCCCTCTCCCTCTTCTTCTCTTCTCCCTCTCCCTTTTCATCTATCTGTATTGTCATTTTCGTCATCACATGAATAGATGGGATATACGTATATGGAATAGTTATTTCTAATTGAATAATATAAGATAATCAGAGATTTTTTTAAATTGATGTTATGATATAATCGATAGTTATGAATATTGAGAAATATATGAAAAGTGCTTAAAATGAATTATGACGAATGTAATTGAATAGTATTCATTGAAAAGAACTTGTTTATATCGTATTTATGGTTCACATAAATTTTATCAAAGTTATAATGATTCAATTTTTTTGAATATTTAAAATGTTTTCGAATTACAATTACAAATTGTGTGAGAAAAATGACGAAAGATTAAAAAAAAAACATTTTTTTAATGATAATTGATAATTGATTGATTGTTTTCAGTTGGATTGTTTATCAGAGATTGACTTGGGTGAATTGTGTTCAATACAAGAAGGGAGACTCACTGAAAGAGCTCAAGCTTCTCAATTTGAATTATTGAATGTATTAGGACAAGTAAGAACAAATAAAAGGAATGATGATTATTGATTCATTATATTGTAGGGTTCATTCGGAAAGGTTTTCTTAGTACGAAAGAAAGAAGGAAAAGATGATGGATCATATTATGCTATGAAGGTATCTTCTTACTACATATAGAATGAATACTAATATATTCCCTCCACTTCCCTCATATATATATAAATAAGTGTCGTCATTTTATTCGTCGTCCCCTTCTCATTTTCCTCTTGGAATATTGATAGTATGGAGGATATCTAGATATAGATGAATGAGTTGACTCTATTCTATCTATCAAGAGACAATTAGATTAGAGAAGGAAGAAGAAGGGGATAGAATATAGAATACGATGGATATATCTCCATAGTAATTCAATGACTCTTTATATCTTCTATGTTTATGTAGAACATTAGGAAAGATGAATGGAATGGATATTAAAGAGAATATAATTGATTGTATTGTAGGTTCTGAAGAAGGCAACATTGAAAGTTCGTGATAGAGTTCGAACGAAGATGGAAAGAAATATATTAGCTCATATATCACATCCATTCATTGTTAAATTACATTATGGTATATACATATATCATTTATTTATCATTCATCTTTAGAGATTATATCATTTTAGCCTTTCAAACTGAAGGAAAACTATATCTAATTCTTGACTTTTTACGTGGAGGAGATCTATTTACTAGATTATCCAAGGAGGTAATCAATACAATCAATTAACTTTTATCTATTCAATAATTTCAGTCTAAATTCTATTCTTTATCATCTTATTGTAGGTTATGTTTACTGAGGAAGATGTTAAATTCTATTTGGCTGAATTGACTTTAGCCCTTGAACATCTTCATTCTCTCGGTATCGTATACAGAGATCTCAAGCCTGAAAAGTACTGTAACCATTTATTTTTATCCAATCAATCAATAATATCTTATCTACAGTATCCTTCTTGATTCTGATGGTCATATCAAATTGACTGATTTTGGTCTATCAAAGGAAGCAGTTGATGGAGATAACAAGACATACAGCTTCTGCGGTTAGTCAATCAATATCTTATCGAACGATGGACATATCATTGATTGATTGATTATAGGAACAATTGAATATATGGCACCAGAAGTAATCAATAGAAAGGGTCATTCTACTGCTGCTGATTTCTGGTCATTAGGAGTACTTATGGTAAGAATATCGATTAATTATAGTATACTTAAGAATATATTGACTGATTATTTTCAGTTCGAAATGTTAACGGGTCATCTTCCATTCCAAGGAGCTGATAGAAAAGAAACAATGAGTCTTATACTAAAGTGAGTTACAGTACTCTAAATCTAC
>CALSFV010000491.1:0-92797 GCA_943737045.1 Parapristionchus giblindavisi
GACCTTACGGTACCTTTAAAGCTTGACTTATGTCCCTAATATACCCTAAAAACAGTAAGTTAAGTCCACAATCGTGGGTTGGCCACGTCAAATCCTCGAGTAGATGCTCATCGTAGAGTGCTCGCAACCAAATTTCAGACACGTGTAGCTTTTGAAGTGAACATCGATCTCTTTTTCCCTTTTCACCTTCCATTCTTCTCCCTCTCCCTCTTCCTGTCCCTCTCCCTCTCCCTCTTCCTCTTTCTCTCTCCACCTTTTCATTCTAGTCACTTTTCTTCACTATTCTGAATATTTTCTTATTCTCTCCTCCTTTCTTCTTCTTCTTCTCCTCTCCTATAACCATGGCAAAACAGACATAGTCGACTCTTTTTTGTTCATTATTTCCATATTTTCGCTCCTTTCGCTCCCCCTTTCCACATTTTCATTGCAAATGCGGATTACCATAATTAAAGCTCTGCAATATCTCCACGATTTTGAATAACTAGATCACACAGACATTGCCACGTACTCATGATCGACATCAAAGTGCGGATAATCATTCGCAACATCCGATGTGGTCTAGTGGTTAGGATTTGCGGCTCTCACCCGCAAGGCCGGGGTTCGATTCCCCGCATCGGAAGCAATTTTTTGCACGCTGGTCAAAGATGAAGTGACCGCTAGCGTTTCTTGCTTTGCTTGCATTTGCACTCTCATTCCTTATCTAGAGGAAGGCTTTTCCTTTCTCACCCTCTCTCCCTCTCCTTCTCTCCCTCTCCTTCTCTTCCTTACTCTCTCTTTCTCTCATTCTCTTCCTCTCCTTCTCTTCCTCTCTCCATCTTCCTCTCTTCCTTCCCACTTAGTTTCAAACAACAAGTCGAGCTTTCATATCTTCTGTTTTTCCTCACCATTCCATGATTTGTTGTTTGTAGCCTTGATATATTGCGCATATCTCTATGCTTTCTTCAATAGTTGAGACAGTAAAAGCAGAAATTCCTCAGAAATTTCATAGACTTCTTCACCTATTTTGTGACTATTGAAGCTCTTTTTTGGCTTTTTTAACCTTTGCATGTTGAAATGATCATTATGCGTTGAAAACTCACGAAAAGAGGCGAGAGAGAGTGTAAAACTAGGAGTTTATCTGTTTTTTTGGCGGCTTTTGACTTGGATATTGCACATTTCCGCCATTGCTCTTCTATTTTCTTCGTTGCTGCCTTTTTAATAGGGAGAAGAACACTATTATTGACTATTTGAACAGGCTTCATCCATTTTTATTTTGTGCCTCTCCCTCTCTCTCTCTCTCTCTCTCTCTCTCTCTCCCTCTCTCTCTCTCTCTCTCTCCCTCCCTCTCTCTCCCTCCCTCTCTCTCTCCCTCCCCCTCTCTCTCTCCCCTCTCTCCCTCTCCCTCTCTCCCTCTCCCTCTCTCTCCCTCTGAGCGCATACAATTTTCAACTTTCCCCTTTCTCCTATATCTTCATTCTTCGCTTTGATCTCGCTTTCTGAGTATCGATTTAATTTTGTGAATCTTGATCTTTGATCTTTATCTTATTGACAAATAACTGTTATCACGTCTACCAATTATCGATCGATTTATTCAAATGTAAATGTCCGAAATCAATCAATACATGCCACCTAATCAATAATCTTCACCGAAATCAATCAATAATCAATAATCAATAATCGTTCCTCCAGATGCGAGTGGGCGTTGCCGGAGTCTGGGAGGATTCGGACTATGGACGCGTGCGACATCTATGCGACGGCAAGGATGGATGGGAAGAGGTGAGTACGGTAGGATACGGTAGGATACGGCAGGGTACGGTTGGGAAGGGTTACGGTAGGGATGGGCTAGTTTAGATGTGTTTAACATACCGTAGTATGCTACGATATTGTGATTAATCTGGATTTTGCACTGAATGAGAAAACCCCCTATGCTAGTGTATACAGTAATATCTGGTGGTGTTACGGTTTTGTAAGGTTACGGTAGCTTTTGATTACGGTAGGCCCCTGTGAATCGATCGATAATATGTTTTGTCAGTAGCAATAGTACGTAGTTTGTGGCCGTCTGACTCATGTGTAGAGTGGAAGCGGGAAGCAGCCATGTATGAACTAATTTATCTCTCCCTCTCCTTTTTTTCTCCCTCTCCCTCTCCCTCTCCTGACTGCCCTCGTCCCCTCATGCTTCTCCCCGGAACGATAAAGTGGGAGCGGTATGTATCGAATTATGGAGAGGCTAGTGGACGTCTGATGGCAAATTATAGAACGATAAGTAAACAAAAAAAACATAGTAAGGACCACAGTTCAACTCCTTGTTAGGCTGTATGGTATAGCTCAGCCGTATGCACATTTTACGCAGAAAACGAAAAACTGTCGGGAATACCCCACAAAGCTAAAATTACCAAGAATTACTGATCGATAATTTAATCAATAATCGATAACCTACTCATTAACAGGTGTACAAGAAGGGCAGTCGGCGGATCTACATGCAGACCATTGGAGAGTCGTCGATTACGATGATCAAGGTATCTAAAATAATAGAAGTCAGAAGAAAGAGAGAGAGAGAGAGAGAGGGTGTTTATTTTATTTTTTTTGCTCCGTTTTGGACTGTTCTGGTTCAGTGTTCTGCAGTTGTACCGAAACATGAGCATAATAAACAAAAAAACATTCTAAACTAACAATTACACAGTGTTTTTTTTTTGTTGTCTTCGTGTTAGAGTGACTAAAATCGATCCTGAAAAATCAATAAAGTGATTTGGACTAATCAATAATGATGGAAAATGATGTTGTTCCATGCTCTTCCATAGATCATTTAGAGCTTTATCATCACTGCATATCATTTGATCATTTCACCTTTTCCCTGCATATGGGATGTTATCTGCCGTTGGTTCACCCCGGGAATCTTTCCCTTCTCCCTCTCCCTCTCCTTCTCCCTCTATCTCTCTTACTCCTGATATCTCTCCCTTCTCTCTCTCTCTCCCTTCACTATTTATCTCTCCCTCTCCCTCTCCCTCCCTCTCTCCCTTTATCACATCAGCAATAATATGCTTGCACTGACTGAATCGACTCTCAATCTCATCATTTTTTCCCATGATGGCAATAGGCATATAATAGAATATTTGCTGTCGTCAGCATTGATATCTCTTCTCTCTTTATTCGACACAGCGTTCTGCCCTTTTTTCTTTGAAAACCACTCTGACGAGATGGCATCCAGAATGGGCGAGCTCGCTAGTGGTTATCTATCTAGCTAGTTAGCAATAGCTCCGCCTATCTCCATTTAGGATAGTGTCATTCGATCTAACAACAATTAAGTAAAGTACAGGATGGGTGGCAGTGTCCCTGAGGGGAAATGGGGAGACGTTGAACGGAGAAGAACAGCAGGACAGTGAAACAGACATGGAGAGAGATTCCCCTTGGGAGTTTAGGATAAATCGCACAAAATGTATCTTGTAAATGTACCATGGATCTTGCAAGAACTTCAGTCTAGAAGGAAAATGCTCTTCCGATCGCCCTCATCATCTGCGATTCCTTGACTTTTTAAAAATATTTTTTTTTGACTTGGATATGTTTTACTTGTTATCCGAAATAGCGCAATTTTTCCGTGAAATGCTACTTTCCCAGCTAATAATAGCTTTCTAGCTATTTTTACTAATAAGTAATAATAGCTAATGATAATGCTAATAATAGCACTAGCTAACTAGCTTTCTGTCTAGTTACTCGTTACTCGAGTGAGTGATTAGCGATCCATTGAAACACTCATTAGGAGTGATCTCTTCACACTCGAGGACGAAAAGGTGTGAGAATACGTATATCTCTGGATCGAAAATAGAGCTCTTGAAACTCTAGAATGCAGGGCATAAAAAGCAACAAACGTGCTTATTTAGTCTTCTGCATCTCCGTCTTTCCTTGTCATCTCTACCTCTCCCTTTTCGTTTCTACCTCTCCCTTTCTTGTCTCTCTCTCTCTCTTTCCCTAGTCAGACTGACGTCGTTCTCATTCACGAAGACAACGACATCTACTAAAATAGACGGGGAAAGAGAGTGAAGGGAGGGTATAATTATCCGATGTATCTCAACGTCTAGTATCTATGTACATATGTAGTGTTGCAGCTTGCACCCTTTACAACAAAAATAGCAAATTTAACAAATTTAAACGAAAAAATTTGCAAAAAAATAACCAAATTACAACAGCACTTACAACGAATTTATCTCCATACTCAACGTTTCTCTTAGTTTCGCAAGTTTCGAGTTGGCTTTCTTGTGGCTGTGTCAAAGGTTGCGAAATAAAGAAAAATGTGAAGGTTCCAAATGTGCTATTGTTTCATTTCTGAGCACACAATGACCTTAATATCGAAACTGAAAATCGATAAATCAACGATCAATCAATAATCAGGCCTTCGTGACGTGGCCAGACATCACGGCAACGACGCTCTTTGACGTTCTTCACGATCCCGACTATCGGCCGAAATGGGACAAACACATGACGTTGGTCTTTCATCTTTTTGATCTTTTGATCTTTGATCTTTCAGCAAGTCGATCGATATTGGCATCATCAACCCCAACAATGACATTGGATATTATGCCATACGGTATGGGATCATTTTATTGATTGTATAGGCAAAAAAATGAGCGTAAAAACCGGGGCATATTGGACTAGAAAAGGTTATTGGTGGTTAAAGGCGCACCACGAACTAATTTTACTCTCCGCTCTGTCCACACTCTCTCGTAGACAAAGAAAGCTAGAGAGCAGTGTCTCTACTGATAGTGAGAGTTTCAAATTAGCTCGGAGTGTGATTTTAATAAATTTAGCCATTTCTTCGTTTTACTGAATCAATAAACTCGCAGGCCAATCAATACTTTGAATTGGATCGATAATGACTAGTCAAACTTTACAGATCGATCACTCCAGTTCGACCGCGTGATTTTGTCCTGCAACGATCGTGGCTGGACTCTGGCAAGGAGAAGCTGCTGTGCTCTCACTCTGTGTGCCATGACGTACGGTATGGGGTACTGTAGGTGGACACTGTATGATAAGTGTATAATGTTGGCGTGTACTGTGGTTTTAATGTAGAAATATTCTATGAGGAGACGTATGATAAGTAAAACAGGTGTAGACTATTGGTGTATAATGCCGTCGATCGATATTATGCTGTTATCGTAATCACCGATAATCCTAATCCTTGCAGGACTATCCTCCGATGGCTGGCCACATTCGTGCCACCACCTTTCTGTCGGGATATCTCGTTCGGGAGAATGGCAAGGGCTGCGATCTCACCTACGTCACGCACACCGACCCCGGAGGTATACTGTAGTTTTTATCCGGTTACGGTAGTTCTAGCATACGGTAGCTAGGGTCTATGGTCGCATACGGTACCTACAGTAACCCGGAATATTTTCAGGAAAGATCCCCAAATGGTTGACGAACCGAGTGAGCAAGGTCATGGCGCCCAAGGTAATTTTAAATTAATCGATTTAAAAAAATTAATCGATTATTCGATTTATCGATTAAGGTTCTGGATAAGATCTACAAGGCGGCTGCTGAATATCCCGCATGGAAAGCCGCCAACAAACCAAACTGGAAACCGTGGCTCTATCCCGAACAAATGGTGAGAAAGATCACGTACCAAAGCAAAGTTCAAAGTACAAAGATCAAATTATAGAGACAGAAAAAAGGGACTAAGAAATGGGTTGTGTTAGAAACTTAAAAAAAAAAAACATAATTAATCTAATACGATCCAGTGTTTCGGATCTGGTCCTCGACACTGGACCGGCATCAAAGTTCAAAGTAGAAAGATCAAAGATTAAAGATCAAATTTTTCAGATCGACTTCCCTCGGATTGATCTCGCCAAGTGCACGCCACGCGATTACGATCAAGAGGTCCAGGACAGCAGTGGATCTGAAGCTGAAAATGAAAACGAAAGTGAATAGGTACGGTAGGCACACTTTCGGGAGCTATCATGAACTGATTTTTTGTGGAAATCCTTGGAGCACGGTAGCCAGAGCTATCATGAACTGGCGTTATTTGCAGGCAGCGATTATCTCCTCTAGAACGGGAATTACCACTACAATGTGTCGTATATCAACAATATATTCTCCTATCTTCTCTTCTTGCTCTCCCATATCTCGCCAACGTTTCCCTCCAATTCGTGTGACCGTCGTTTAGCACCCGGCTCGTAATTTCCCGGTCCTGACGGTTTTTTCCGGTCTTCGGCTAGGCTTCGCCCATTTGTACTGACTCTACTACTCGACAAATTTAATTTGATTTAATTTAATTGAAGAATAAATAAAGAGTGGATACTATGCCTTATTGTGTGTGTGTTTATTATGCATTGATCGGGTATAATGATTTTATACAATAATGGAACAATACAAGAAATGAAGTAATACAATTATTTATTGATTGTTCGATCATTTTTCTTCATTACTATTAAGGCGGTTAACGGTGTTGACATCGTAAGAATCGTTAATCGTAAGATCAGGGAAAAAGAACAAGCTCAGGTAATTCGATCAAAGTCTGATCAGGAATTTGGCCACTTTTGAATCTGATCAGACGAAATCAGAATCAGATCAGATCTGATCAGATTCGGACATTGTACTACAAATGCGCCAAGGAATTTTGCCGTGCGCGTCTAGAGTCTGTCGCTTCTTACGGAAGAAGTTCGCCAAACGTGGCGTCACTCTAGTAGTCATCTCGTTTGAGTTGAGAGATATACATGCGCTCAGTAATGGATGCTCTAATCATGTACTTGATTGGGGACGAGACTAAACTCATTTTCAAGTATGAAATCTGAAGTGGTTGATAACGTCACAGAAAGATAAATATAAAATTACATAAAATACTACACAACACCTCCCCTCTAAGATGGGACATCTTATAAAACATGAAACAATGGCAGAACGAGAAAACTACAATAAATCAACAAGACCACTTCGTGGTAAGTCTTCTTCGTTGAATCAACATTGTGCTTCTTCGGAGCTTTTCTCGTTCGTGTTGATCATCTCAGGTGCGATTGACGTTGCTGTTGCATCGTAGATCTCGTCAGGCTTGCCCTGGATGCTGGTGAGTGCGTCGGTGATACGGTAGATGAACGTGGTGGCGATACTGTAGTTGTTGCAGCTGCCGTCGGAACTGTCGCTTTGACATCATCATCCATGATGACCACATCATCATCGTTCACAATCTCAGGCACACCAAATGTGTCGATCAAGATATTCATAGATGTCTCTTCACTGTGAATCATTCATTCTCAATTGATTCACATGTACTCTTTATGTTCGCAGATTCACATAGATCTCGAACATCATTGAACCTTTCCTTTTCAGCAAGGTCGCCATGACCTATTCCCACTGATCAGGACCAGAGTACTTCTAGGAGTAGACAGCATATCCTCTTCAGGATTTCCTTCCTATGATATCACCATTTATGATCGACCTGGTTGGTCATTTACTTTATGACCTTGAAGGCTTCTTCAGTCTTCATATATGCTGCATGACTATCTTCCGTAGCCTCGGCACGCATATCGTCGATCATCCTTACATGATCGGTCGATGGTCAGCTTCACTGTGACCTTGAAGACCTCTTGTAGCGTCTTCCTTTATGCTGCATGATTCTTTCGTAGCCTCGGCACGCATATCATCGATCATCCTTACATGATCGTTATCATTGGCCATCTTGCTCGTGACCTCTTAGACTTACATAGTCTTCATACGTGTTGCTTGACTCATCTGTGGTCTCGGCGAGCACGCTATCAATCATCCTTGCATGATCGACATCATTGGCCATCTAACTCGTGACCTGTGAGACTTCCATAGTCTTCATTTGTGCTGCTCGAATATCTTCCATAGCCTTGGCCAGCACACTATCAACCATCCTTTCATGATCGACATCGTTGGTCATCTTCATTGTGACCGTGAAGACCTCTTGGAGAGTCTTCGCATATGCTGTTTCACTACCATGCGTAGTATCAGCGAACATTTCATTGATATCCGGTCTGGAGCTGTCGGCGCAGACTATCATGCAGTTGGCCGTTGAACAATCGAGCAATCCGATTTGCTTCCACACCTCATCTGACGTGAGTGAGATGCTAGCTCCCTTATCGATTTGTAATCGATTTCCTGTGCAGACGCACATTGACACTGTAGTGTTGGTGTCACCTTTATCGACACGCATCATTTTGATCTCCTTCAGATCACCACTACCATCCATACACACCTCAACATTCTTGCCACATTTGCTGTAGGTTGTATCCTTGTGTCTTCCTCGGCCGATATCCGAGTCTCTCCTCTTGATGAGTCAGCCGTACTGCTGCTCAAACTCTCAACTACCATCTGTAGTAGAGCTATCCTCTCATTCATTGAATGCATGACCTCCTTCTGTGATGTAATCAGCTCCTTGAGCTTTCGTACTGTCTCTATAGCCATTGTACTGATTGTATTTCGAATGATGACGAAATCACAATTTCAATCGATTGGTGAGTTACTAAGTCTCTTTCAGACTGATTTCACTCCACCATCTCTGCATCACTATCTGCTACTGTCTTGGTTAATTTCACTTGATGATGAAATTATTCAATCCACTTTCCACCGCAAGGATGCAACTACCAAATCATAATTTGGGCAGAGCCTTCGGCGTACTTCGTTCAGACACTTGCCACACCTAGTAGCTAGCCACACACAGTAGCAGTGATCAGTCCTAGCCACACACAGTAGCCTGATCAACCAATTTGCCACACCTAGTAGCTATCAGCCTCTGCCACACCTAGTAGCGCTGATCACACGATTTGCCACACCATAGTAGCAGGCCACACCATAGTAGCACTCACAATAGTTACCACTAGCAAGCTAGCAGCATACACTTCACAACGAGACAAAGCAAAGAAAATAGTTCGTATACCTTAGACAGAGATATTGTTGTCTTCGGTGAATCCTGGTCGCCAGTTGTTATGTCCTAGCTTCGTCCCCGTTGTCGTGTATTGTGGTGATGTAGTACAAGAGTTGCTACTTAGGCTTTATTAGCAGAGACGAGAGGAGAATACAGAGCGTCGTGATAGGGAAGACTGAATCACTCTAGACTGATTGGGAATCTAGGCACAAGAGTGGGCGGGGCCAGACACGAGAGAGTATTAGAGATAAAGGTAGAGTGGCGAGAGAGTGTGCGGATCAGAGAGACTGTAGTCTGATCGCGCACGTGCACGTATTTACATGATGACATATTATAATCAATATGCATAGGGAATAGAGATGATCAATGTACATAGGGAATGGGGTATCTACACAACACATTTGTACTTGATTCCGACTGTTGAAGTCGTTAGTAATGTGGTGTTACATTTTCAAAACGGGCGCACAGCGTGCGCACGTTTCAAAATGTAACACCGTATAGAAAACACACACGCCGTGTGCACGGCGTGTGCACGGCGTGCAATTCAAAACGTTCGCACGCCGTGCGCACGTTTTGAAAATGTAACACCGCTTAACAATTATCTAGTTGCTATTGTCCTAATTTCGGATTTTTTTTGGCTGAGAAGAAAGATCAAATTGGTAGTACCCAACTTTGCCAATACAAATCCGTCCTAGCAATTGGTAATTCGTTAAAGAAAGTGCGTTTCAGTCATTAAAAGTTTTCCTGAACCAACGCTAAGCCACAGGATATAAAAATTCTGAAATTCTACTACCAACCCTGGTCGATTCTCTCGTGTTTCATTCTTTTAAAAGTGGTCTCAGTGATAAATATGTTTCAAGATTGCTATAACATGACTAATTCCCTGCCAACTCGTTTAACGATCTTGTTCAGACTCATAATATATAATACAGCTGGTGATGAAGCCGACATGGCTGTTCCTCTCCCCCCCCCACGAACTACAGTATCTCATCGATCGATCGAGGTATCGATTTTTTTCAGATATCGATTTTCAGTGCGAACCATTTTCTTCGATTGGAGCACATTGCACAGATCAATCTATTTGGGTCACGGTCTCTATACCTCTCTAATAATCAATAAAAAATCGATATTCCTAGTGACATCGACATGGCTGATCTACGAAAGAACCTTAAAATTAAAAAAAAATCTGAAATTAAAATTGCATCAATGATCTTTCAGCTCGGAAGAGTGTATTCTGCGCACAACATTTTAGGTATTTTTTGCATATTGGGCATACATGAGCGGGATACATGGAGCTCGATTCTACGGGGGGGGGGGGGTCGGCTTATTAGCGAAATTTCCTTTTCGTATATCCCGGGAAATCTGCTAAATTTCAAAAATTAGTGCTACAATTCCCTAGATCTATTGAATCTCTAGCTATAGCCAAAGCAGCATCTTCAGAAAAGTCGTCGTCCATGAGTTGTAAGATGGGCGACGTTTCCTAATTGCTCAATCAGATCGCCGTGGGGGCTCCATATCTTGCATCGTCGAGAAAGAACTGCCGTCTTTCAGATAGGAAACGACATAGACGAACATCCGTCTAACGAACATCTCTTGTAGGGATAGAAATGGGAAAAATGGTGCATACAATACGATACATTCAAACGAAAGTACGGTAACGAAAGTACGGTAACGAAAGTACGGTAACGAAAGTACGGTAACGAAAGTACGGTAACGAAAGTACGGTGGAAACGGTACTCGAATGAGAACCGATGAACAATAACGGTGAATAATAACGGACTGGATGATGATCCTTTTGTATATGAGAGACAAGCGCTAATGAATAGACAAAGTATGCAAATTTATATATTTATTTGTCCCTAATACGGTGTTACGTTTTCACAAAGTCGAATTAATCTCCGCCGTAACGACGGAGGCGTTACGAAGACGTTATGTCGGAGGTTACGGAGTGCGAACGTTTTAAAAATGTAACACCGCAAAACAAACTTCAGAAGATCTATAATTCTTGGTTCAATGATCGAATAGCGAATCAAAAAGTTTCTCCTTTATCCAAACATTTCTCCAACCGCTGATCATTCTTTAAAGAAGGGGACCCACGAAATTTGGGCTGCGCTATTGACATGAAGAACGTGGGACATGGGAAGCGACACTCCTTTCTCTATTAGATTTGACTGGTTGAACGCGTAGAGCGTGTGGCTCAGTAGTCAGCGCTTGTAGCTGCGCCACGTGGGTTCGATTCCCGTTTGCAATTTTCTATATATTTGTACTTCAATTTCAAAAACTCGCGCCTTTCCCTGGACTTATCAATGAACTTTAAGCCCGAATTACGGTATTCTGGGGCATCTAAAACTTTAGAGAAAATTGTTTTTGTGTACAAGGAGATGTGAGCCATAGTTCTGCCTGGCCTGTTTAGTCACGAAAAAAACTCGTGGGTCCCCTTCTTTAATAGACACCCCAAGCTAATTTCACTCTCCGCATTGTATCCCACTCCATTGTAGTCTGTCTACTAGAGATAAAAAGTACATTATCTCATGTTTAACTATGTAGCTGAAAACTGGAGTACCCCGGATCTTTCAAAATATTGATTTATGTGAATTTAAAAAAAGTGGTCGCAAGTTCTTTAAATGATGTTCAATGAAACAATTCCTATTAAAAGTTGTTCAGCGCATATTGATTATCAGGATTTTCCAATAACTTTGCGTGATCGACTTATGTACATTATAAAATTTTTTTTTAATTTGCTGCGTGATTCGTTCTCTCATATTTGTAGAGAGTCTCTCATACTATTTGTTAGATACGATATTTGGCAGTACTTCAGAACACCGGAATAGTCAAAAGTGGCGAAAAATAAAATAAAGAAAAGGGCCTTTTATTCTAGACATGTATAATATACTTTTGGGTTGGTCGGGTGCTCTGAAGTAGAGCCCGATATTTAAATTGTTACAGCACAATAAAGTTTAAAAAAAGTAAAGTGACATCATGACATAAAGGAAAGCAGTTTTTTAGGACGAATAGCGAGACAATTATAGAAGAGACTCATTTTCTTGGGAAACACTGAATGGGGATGGCAAATAGACTTGGCTATTCGGGAGTAGCGGGCCCGCAATGGCCTTGCCTCTCCATTGCTAGTGAATGCTTTGTAAAATCATAACGGACTCGCAACCTCGGAGGGAGGGGAGGGGGAGCGATTGCGGGCCCGCAATGCGGTGTGCGTTATAGCCAACCCTACTAGCAAGCCCTAACAAGCTTTAATAGATCTCTAATGCTTGGTTCGATGGAACAATCAAATAAAGGATCAAAAAGCTAAATTTCTCCTTATTCTCCACCTGCTGTTCAATCTTTAATAGACAATGTATCCATTTCCCACTCCATTGTAGTCTGTCTACTAGAGATGAAGAGAACATTATTGTTTAACTAGCTGGAAAGACAATTCATATATAATGACTGGAATTTGATGATTAAGCATCACTAACAGGAAAAGAAGAATGAGTCGAGTCATTCAATATCTTCTCTGTTTCTCGATTACGATTTCCTTGGGACATTCTGCCTGTGCACCATCTGACAATCCAAGGTAAGTATATTGTTATTTATTTATTTATTTGTTATTTTTTTAAATCGAAGGGTGCGACATCAAATATGGAAGTGTGAGGAGAAGTAATAATAATAATAATAGAGAGGACTTGGGGAAGGTGACAGGGGATATTTATAAACAGTTTTCAATTTTTCGACTTTTCGCTGCCACTTACACCTTTATGTTTTCTTGTTGTCAAAGAGCAAAATCTCACAAGCTCTCATTTACTTGTTATTTCAACTGTAGTCGCATCTTGTTTGATGCATGAAAAAGTAAATTAAATCAAATTAAATGTGCGAAATGAAGAGATGAAGTTTTCGATGATAATTAGTGACGTAGCAGCCGAAACACCATAGGACACATTATTAGCAAACCAATATATTTTCTAAATTTACATTTAAAGTCCACGCAAACTATACTATACATCTATTTATATGATTAATTTAAAAATTTCAGGTGTGTTTTCTGGAAGCAGAACGGATTCTGCAACGGAGCCTATGGAAAGGATGTCATCCAGAAATACTGTCCGACCTGTGCTGGATCCGGTTGCCCTAATGCCGATCCCTTACCAGGAGTCCCTAAAGTAAAGGTCCCTGCAAAGATCAAGAAACCTTTCGTCGAAAACAAAAAGTGAGTGAAAAGATATTTATTGGTATTCCCTTCCGCTAACTTCTGACTTGGCCGGATCAGAACCGATGAATAATAACCGACTGGATCAGAACCATGAGAGACAAGCGCTAATGAATAGGCAAAATATGCGAATGGTTATCATCCAGTCGGTTATTATTCATGCCTGAAACGAAATATTACGATTCTTCCCATCTTTTACACTGCCTCTCAACTTTCATTACAATCCATCTCCATATTCTCCGGAGACAAGACCAGCTTCTAATAAAGGCACAGCCCGAGCTAATTTTATTAATATTTCTGAGTCCAATCATCGATCACACCAACAATGTTTTGTTATTAATGAATAGTTATTGAAACATATTTGCTTAAAGGTTTGTGACAGACGAAGAAAAATTAGTAATTGACGACGAAGTATCAATCTAAAATCTAAAATCTAATCAAAATAAAATTAAAAAAATCTAAATCAATCAATCAATAAAAATATTATTCAAAAATTAAAATCCAGTTTCAATCTCCATTTAAGCTGCCCGAAATGGGCGACGAATGTGGATGGAGCTTTCTGCCTTTCCGATGCGATCAAGGACACGATGAAGAGCGCCTACTGCAAGGAAACATGCAAATACGAATTGGTTTGTTTATTTTTGTGTTAGTTCGGAGCGTACAATATAGGATGAAAGAGCGTTGTGGCTACTCTCGTAACAAATAAAAAATATATTTTATAAAATACCAGTACGGCCAATACCGAGCAATTTTCGAAAAAAAACTTGGTTATTCCCGCCCCTTTAATTATTTAGTTATTGCGTTTACTTGGTTATTGGTTACTGGTTATTCGGTTGGTTATTATTGGTTATTGTGGTTACTTGGTTGGTTGGTTATTCATGGGAAGCCAACTTCTTCGGTCATCTCCAAACTCGCTATCGATCTTCTCGGATTTGTGAAATTGAAGACGCGCATATGAAGATCAACGTCAGTGTTCGGGGACTTTCGGAAGTAAGAAGAGCTTTTTCCCCATGCACATCAGAGTCCTACTCTTGATAAATGTGATTTAAATCGTAAATCGTAAAATTCCCGCCCCTTTAATTTGAGTTTGAACTCTGTACATTTGCTAAAAAATCACGAAATTCAACATTGTTAATGCATATTTATTTGAAGCTTGCTTCATCTTTAGTAGTCTACGTGTGAAAATATTTGAAGATTGCTTCATCTTTAGAAGTCTACGAGTGAAATTATTTGAAGATTGCTTCATCTTTAGTAATCTACGAGTGAAATTATTTGAAGCTTGCTTCATCTTTAGAAGTCTACGAGTGAAATGGGACAGGTAAAAAACTCTTTTATTAAACAATTCCATATCACAGCTTACAAAGGAATTTTATATTGAAAGATTGGTTGGAAAAGTTGCTAATTTGCAGAAGCCTACGGACGATTGCGTCATTTACTACTCAGACAAAGATGGAAAGCTACTCAAACCAAAGAAGGCTGTCGCGAAAACCTTTAATGACGTTACTGGAACGACTCCCGAAGACATTGTATGTTATGATAATATTTATACGTTTTCATAAAATATATAATAAAACGCGTCAATGAAACGATGGTGATGTCGGGAAAAGAAAGAAAATGCCAGTTTCTATCATAATTTTTGAAAAAAAAGATTAATACAAACTATCTATGTTCTTTTTCAGATTCAATATGTTTATGTGAAAACAGGACTAAAGCTAACACTGCTAGATGCAGCTGACAAAGCTGTTGGAACGTAAGTAATCTCTCATTCAAGTTATTCTTCTTTTGTATTAAAGCGACATCCCCAAGCCAATTTAACTCTCCGCATTGGCAACACTCTCTCGTAGTCAAAGAAAGCGAGAGACTGTGGCCTGTGCTGAGAGTCAATTAGTTTGGGGTGTTCTAAAGATGGAGTCCCTCGAATGTCTATGCCAATGGGTAGGATATCAGTTATGCAAGGGATAAGTAATATGCAAGAAATTAGCACGTCGATTCCCATTGCGCAGTTGTAAAAGTGCTACCTAGTAATCGTTACGTCGCGGGTTCGAAACCTATTGCCGAACTTTCCTATTTTCAAAATTTCGCGCCTTTGCCTCGCATCAAGTATGATTCATTCATGATTCTAGCGATCAATAAGCTGGCATAAAATAATTTATGTACGGTATGCAGAATAACTTTTGCTATCTTTCTGTCTTCAAAGTTTGTGCACGAAAATATTCGTGGACTCCACCTTTAATAATAGTTTATTTATTTATTTATTTATCGTACACCGCAAAGGTGTTTCAACAAGTACAAAGTGTTCGAGTGCAACAAAAAATATGTGAAAGAATAAAATTATTAAAAGAGAGGTGGATGGGGATGGGGGGGGGGGGGAAGGTGAGAGATCAATTGATCACGCCATCTGCTACAGTCAGGAAGAGTAAAGAGGGGAGGAGCCTCTTGTGCGGTGGAGCGGCCGCAAATCCAATTTATATTGTATTGGATCTCTGAGTGAGCGGGGAGGAGAGATCAAAGATCAAGTCGACCGGGAAGATGGGACGGGGATTACAAATTTGGGACAGGAACACCTAGTTTATTCGGAAGATCAGGGAAAGCAATTAGATGACGTTTAATACAAGGGATCGATGATTTAGGGTCACAAATTGTGTGTAGTTTATTCAAAAATCGAGATGTTCTATGGGAGAATGATGCTTTTAGGTTTTCTCTATTGGACTTGGGGATGTGGAGAACATAGTTGAGGGAAAACGACAAGCATAAAAGCATGAGTCCATAACATTTTGAACACAACTTTATGAAAATGAATTTCCTGTCGTATTTACTTTATCTGATTACTTAATGAAATGAAATGAACAAATATTGAGCGTATAAAATCTCTTGTTTTCTGTCACCTTTGTTGTCATATGTTGTCTCGGTATTTGCCATAGATTTGTCATTTTCTTATTCAAGTACATTTATAATTCATTCCACTCAAACATATTTCGTTTCAGAGTGCACAATGGCGACAGTAAGTTCAAGAAACTTACCACGGATAATACTGGAGTTGGGAAGATGAAGTGTGAATAATTTAACTCAAAAGTCAAAGATCAAAAACCGGAAAGGAATACATTCACATATTACGTTATTAAATTATTGTTATTATATATTAATTACATTATTATTGTATTATTATTGCATTATTACAGCATTTACAAACTCTTTTTCATTAATAACCTTTTTTAATTTGGAATAAAAAAATTAGATACATTACATTAATTTCCTTTATTATCACAGCGAACCCAATAATAAGCTCTTAAGATTTTTTGTTGTCGATTTTTCGTCTTTGATTTCGGTGAAATAAAGGTTTTTAAGGAAGAAGGAAGAGGGATTTCTTCCATATCCATATTTATACTAAGATTATCGATTGGATATTGGGTGATCTTATGCTCGTCTGTAGGATTTTAGTATTTTTGAAAGCTTTTTTTTTGAAAGGAAGATAGAGATGTACAGAGATACAGTCCGACATGTGTCATTGATATGGCAGCTAAAGGCACACTCCGAGCAAATTTGACTCTCCGCTCTGACAACGCTCTCGTAGACAAAGAAAGCGAGAGAGTGTTGCAAGAGCGGAGAGTTTCGAACTAGCTTGGGGTGGGCCTTTAACATACGAATTAGTTACAATGAGTCCACAAGTTCAATCTTTATCTTACAAAGTGAAGGCCCCTACAAATTCACTGAACGTCAACGATTACGATAGAACGCTTGCCTGAATCTTCCTGACAATAAGCTGTAATATCTACACGTATCGGCTCAATCGGTAGGGGATATTGTAATGCCTACAGTATCCTCTATCGATTGGGCAGATATGGCTGACAAGGCAATATCATCCGTAGAGTCACTCGAAAGACTAGCTACGGTATAAAACAGGGATGGTACGGTGCCCACCATCGCTGGAGTAGATACGGTATGACAAAGGGTAGACAGTGAACTGTGTACCGTACTCTCCACCAAGGGTACGGTATCTTCGATCGATGGCGCGGATACGGTATGAAATAGAGCTGGTACGGTATTGGGTACAGTACGCATGGCCTTATCGAGAAGAATATTGATTGATCGGGAGAGTAGATGGGAGATCTTGTGCGATTCCAACAGAAAGAGTATATCGATCTGTTCGACTGCTCTTTGACCCTGGAATATCAAAGATCAAAGATCAAAGAACGAAGATCAAAGTTCAAATACCAAAGATCAACTACCTGTTCAACGTCACCAAACAGCATTGAGTGACGTAGAAGGTAGAATTTGTAAAGGGTGACGAGGGGAGAGGCGAAGGAGAGTTCAGGATGGCGCATACCTGGGAGATACGAGTTGCATGAAAGTGTTATGTAATGGAAATAATTTGAAGGGGTGATACTGATGAAAAGTCTATTACCACGGATCTCCTGTAAAAGTGTATGAAAATAAAAACCTTTTTGCACAGAAAAAAATAATTTTCTTCTTTTTTTATTAATAGTTGTTAGACTGGCCTAACTGAGTGCGAAAACAACATTTTGAAATTTTGGTTTTCGTAATTTGCATAATTATGCAATTTTTTTACCGTCAACTTCAAATGAGAGTAACTCGCTTCGTTTTAGAGCAACCATGTAAAAATTTTTTTCATTCGGTTTCTAATGACCTCCTCTACAAATAACTCAACTAAGGATATGGTCGGAAATGTTGTTCTTCATGTGTTATTGTATGAAAACTGTTTTTTTGCATACAAAATGCGATGTTTCTCAAAATTTTTCTCTAAAGGATAAGAGTTTTATTGCAGATTCGGATTCCCCGTCCTCGAATTGGGGTATCCTGATACATCATTTAACCCAACTCTGTCCGCCCAATAGGGATACTGTATATCGTCGTCCTGGACTTAGTGCAATTTTCGCTCAAATCACATTTTTGGTTGTAAATCAGCTCAAAAAAAAAACGAAAATTGCACCAAGTCCAGGACGACGATATACAGTATCCCTATTGGGCGGACAGAGTTGGGTTAAATGATGTATCAGGATACCCCAATTCGAGGACGGGGAATCCGAATCTGCAATAAAACTCTTATCCTTTAGAGAAAAATTTTGAGAAACATCGCATTTTGTATGCAAAAAACAGTTTTCATACAATAACACATGAATAACAACATTTCCGACCATATCCTTAGTTGAGTTATTTGTAGAGGAGGTCATTAGAAACCGAATGTAAAAAAAATTTTACAGGGTTGCTCAAAAACGAAGCGAGTTACACTCATTTGAAGTTGACGGTAAAAAAATTGCATAATTATGCAAATTACGAAAAACAAAATTTCAAAATGTTGTTTTCGCACTCAGTTAGGCCAGTCAAACAACTATCAATAAAAAAAGAGGAAAATTATTTTTTTCTGTGCAAAAAGGTTTTTATTTTCATACACTTTTACAGGAGATCCGTGTTAAAAACATTGCTGATTTCCAAAGGAAGAAAATATACAGAGGAAACTCTCTAATTTTTGAACACACTCTCGCCCTCTTCCCTTTGATTTTCTTTAGTTTTGAAAAAAATAACTTAAATTAATGAAGTAACTAACACAAAATATAAAATATTAAAATTAACGGTAAAATGTAATTGATTACAGTACCCAATGAGCACAGAATAATCGATACTCACAATCGTATCTCTTCAGTGTCCAGTGTCAATTTAGCCAGAGACGTAAACAATCTTGGTCGTCTTCTGAAATTTTTAATCAATAATATGTTTGTAAACAAGATTGAATTATTCATATATTGATTCAAGGAATGAGCCATATCGATTGAGCAGATAGTCTTTTAAAGCTACACCCGATGTTAGTAAGGGACTCTCCGCTCTAATCACACTCTCTCGTTTTCTTCGTCTGTTAGAGAGTATTGTCATTGCAGAGAGAAAAATTTGCTTTGGCTGTGCCTTTAAATAACTAAAATAATCAATAATTACTTTGTCATAGAAGCATCACTGGACACTATCCACAAGAACACATATGATATGGCTTCTTTGATTATCGATTGATGTTTATCGATTGATGTTACGAGCAGAACCGGATTCTCACGAAGCAGATCAACAGCTCTCATCAATTCATCGTCATCTAAAATTACGGTAGGATTAGGCTACGGTAGAGTCATCGGTAGAGCAACTCTATTACTTGTTGGACACCAAAGTATTCGAAATATGTTTCAATTTCACATCAAAAATGGCATTATTATTTTAGAAATTGCTTTCTTGCTCACATCCCTAAATTACAGGACAATAATTATTCAGCGCTATTAGACTTTCCGAGATAATTTTACTCTCCACTCCGGTTACGCACTCTCATAAGTCATAGAAAGCGAGATAGCACTACCAGAGAGGAGAATTTCGAATTAGCTTTTGAAGTGCAATATTTTATATTATATTAGAAGCATATTATGTTCATCAACAATTAAGCTAGAGTACAATAAGATCTTCCTCCATTCAATCGATAATCACCTACAGTATTCCGTTGGCGGAAGATGGGACTTGAGACGCGGACCTCGCTCCGATTGAACGGCTACAGTATTCACCATGATATTCGTTTCATAAAACATATTATTGATTACCTTCTGGTCGCATATTCAATCGATAACATTTCTCCAGACGACACGACGGGCACCAATTCCGCCTTGATCGATCGATAAGGCAATTACCGAGACCAGCTTTAATCAATAATCAGGGATATACCGTGATAGATGTGAAATGTATACGGTAACTCACATATGCATTTGTACTTCATGCTACGACGAATACTGTAAGAAATTTAATCAATAAATTATTATTAATCAATAAAGTATTCCAATATCATGCAATTAAAATTCAAAGATATACTACAGAATGACAATAATCTATTAATAGATAAGGCTACCGTATACTCTGATCTTACGTATACCTTCGTTTGAAGAAACAGCTGCATCCATCGCATGTCCATTGACCGTAGTGTCTACCGTAGCTCTTGTCACCGCACACCGCACACAAAGCGTGCGTCGACGAATCACGTACACCACCTGAGAAGGTTACGGTAGGCAGAAAGGATACTGTAGGTAACCATGTATTGATCCATCGTCATTCAGGGTGGTTTTCGAATACTCTTTAGTAAATAGGATGAAAACAATCTCAACGAAAAGAGCTAGAGCATTTTTAACCTTGAAATGCACATTCACTACCGTGTATCGATGTTACTACCGTAACCCCTTGGAGGTACGGTGGGTCAGATAGTATACCGTGATCACAGAAAAAAAACTCACCCATTCGTGTGGACTACTCTGTAGTTGTGGTATGTACGAGTATGAGAGTATCTACCTATGGTACTTCCAATTACTCTGATACTCCTTTGTGATTATCTATTCAACGCCCCCTGACGGGAGAGGGAGAGGGAGAGGGAGAGCAATCATGGATTCCTATTCCAAACAACTCGTCGACAAGTGTCATAAGGTACGATGAATAAGTGATTTGGAATATTTTTTTCATTCTGTATTGCAGATTTGTTTGTTTCATAGTATTTTTTCTGAATCTCGGAAAATTTCTGCACAGTTCCGGACTCTTTTGATTTTGACTGTACTAATACTTAATTTAATTTAATTTATCATACATTGAATAAATGTGACAACAAGTGATAAATAAATATTGTGAATTATGTTGATTCGAGGGAGGTGGAGAGAGGGAGAGAACAATATAACTGTATATGATCGCTTCTGGGTTAAAAGATCATATCATGTAAGATCTATAAATACTATATTCGCATCATGATAACGCGATGGACCTCCATTAACCAATTAACCATATCGGTCATCTTGTTCATTTATTATTTACTTTCTGAGACAATTATTTATTGGTGATCGGTAGAGTTGGCAATTCGGTCGTTGCGGGCCCGCAATGAAATTGACTTTTCATTGCTAATGATTGCGGGCCCGCAAACTCAGATTGAGGGGAGGGGGAGCGATTGCCGAATGCCATGGCGGGCCCGCAATGACTACATTATTCCTACCATGCTATTTTTTTTGCTATCGGTCGTTTTTCTCTATTAACGAAGGAAAATTAAGAGAACTGAGATGAACGACCGATCACAAAAAGTAGCAGGGTAGAAATGAAGTAGTCGTTGCGGGCCCGCAATCGCAAAATGTACCATCTAGATATCTCGAAAATCCATTTCCACTTTAATTTTTATCTTTATTATTACTTGATATTAGTGCCTGTTGATATGGCGTAGCATGGTGGTATAATAGCGAGTTGGCATCGTTTGATTCTTTGGTATCTTTGATTTACGTAGAACTACACTTATTTTACTTGCCACATCTGATTTAGTGCTAATATTTTGTTGAATTCGAGAACAGTCTATGCAAAATCAAGGATATTCATTGTTTTTTTTTGCATTTATTTAACTATTGATTGATTTCGTGGAAAATTAGACTGGCCATCACACTTTCGGAGACTATGTGACACATATTATAATAGAATGGATAATACAAAGGGAATATAATTAATATTATTAATAGATGTACAAGAATAAGAATGCATGCGCTTTAAATATAAATTTTTTGATTAAATAAGTTAACAAGCAATGTGCCCTACGGTGTTTCGACCGTTACGTCTAGACACCATATAGAAAAAAAAATTGTCCGAGTGTCCTAGGCCGGTATCCATTTGACTTTTGACATTTGACATTTGGCATTTGACCATTTGACAGCTGACATTTGATAGATTTGGGTTAGTAAAATATATCCTTGTCTCAATTAGGAATCATTTCTTTTCATCCCATTTTGAAATCTGAAAATTGATTCAATTTATATGCCTATTTTCTAGTTGGTTTAATTAAGCAATGTTGATAAGTCGCGAAAAGAAAAGAAAAAGAGGCGATCGAGTGAGTGAAACGATGAGAGTTTTCTCGGTTTGTCATTTCTTTTCGTAACGTTGGAGTATAACGGAACTATGTCGGATGAGAACCGACTGGATGGGAATTGTTATTTTTACCCAAATTTTGCGCCGGTCAGGCCGTTTTTAAACATATCCGACCGACCTACTCATGATTAATGAAAATTTGGGTTAAAAAGAGTTCTTATCCAGTCGGTTCTCATCCGAAATCATTCCAGTATAACTTACTCTGACTAGTAGTTTATTATATTTCTGTTGTAGTTCTTTCATTTGCACTTCCATTAATTCATTTCTCTTATCTAGTTCTTCTTCTTTCTTCTCCTTATCTTCTAGTCTTCTTTCTAGTTCACTTCTATTCTTTTCTTCGATTTCTAGTCTCTTTTCAAGTAAATTTTTAGTCTTCAAAAGTTCTTCTTTCTCATTTTGTTCAGTTTCGATTTTTCTTTCGAGCTCATTAATTCTCTTCTCATTCAATTTCAATTTATTGTTATTAGCTTGATTCTGAAAATAAAAGCAAAAAATAGCGACAGAGAGAGAGAGCAAATGAGAGAGAGATTGAACTTACAATATACTTCTCTGGCAGTTGAGCAGTGAGTAGATGAACAGGTGATCTTTCCCAGTTTGTCTGTACATTCACCATTCCATAATCATCAATTCCAATAATATTCGAGCGGCTTTCCAAACTTGAATAATAATTACACTTAACATCATATCATTCAAATTATTTCTACTTACTTTGTATTCATAATTTCATATGATAGATTATACACATTCATTGATATTAATTTTCCTTCAGGATTTAAATAAAAAATCCAATTAGCGAATATCACCAATCGATTCCAAATCTGAAATCATTCTAATGTAAATCGATATAATAACTGAACCATACCTTAGGTAATTCTGTGTTCTCCAAATATTCTTCTGAATCTGATTGATATCGACGAATAGAGGAATAATTTCCATGATAAGTCATGCCGAATAAGAAGTTTCTGGAAATTCATTAAGAGTACTTTGTTAATAAAGGGTATATAGTTAAAATCTTACTTACTTATGTACATGAATTTGATAATATTTCTTAAGTTCACCAATCGAAACATTAAATTTAATTCCATTTTTCGATCGATAATCTTCATTTATTGGTATAGCAAATGAAACATTTGGATTATTATTTCTTTCAATGAAATAGTGGAGACCACGCCATTTGAAAAGAACTTTTGTTTTTTTTACAATCTGTAAAAAAAATACAGAATTAACAATTTCAGTTTCTACTTATAAAATTATTTTCTTTCACCGTTAGAAATTGTGTGATTACGATTTGCTCATTTTTTAGTTAATTAACGAAATAAGATCAACAATACGAGAGTAGTTAGATTGAAAAGAAAGGAAAAGATAACCCTCTCTCTCCAACCCTCCATCGTTCCCCACTACTCTCCCTCTCTCCCTCTCATTCTCAATGAACGAGTTATGGAAAAAGAGGCCATACATTTAATTTAATTCAAAAAAAGATACGACAACATTTGAGAGAACAAGCAAATGAGAGTATTCGGGTAAAAACGAGATTGAATGAAAATGAATGGGCAAATGAAGATAATAAGTATAGGAATATGTAATAGCAGATCGATAATCACGAGAAAGGTAGAGAAGACGAAGGAGAAGAGAGATGAAAGCGACGAGAAACTGATCGAGAATTAGATCACGTTCTTTATGATAGTTTATGATTGGGTTATATAAACGTTATCAGAGAAATACACATAGATTATTAAAACGCGTTCTCCGTAAGAGCGGAGGGGGCATGGCACAATGCTTCAAAATCATCCGAGGCGACTCATATTTGACGGTTCGAGTCCCTAGGGGCCATATAAGCTTCAGTCAAAAAATTGACCAAAATTATTGATTTTTGATCTACCAAAAGTCGAAAAATCAAAGTGTGATTTCCACAGCATGTTACATACCATTCGATAGAGGATCCAAAGTTATATAAGAATGCCAAGTTTCATAAGATTTCATAACTCCATGTTCGAGAAATACCCGATTTTCCGAATTTTAACAAGATTTTTTTGTTTTGATCTCATGGCTTACTGTGTTACCATTATTTCCAGGGACTGAATTTTTCGATATGTTATGCAAAAATGAATGGGCTATCCGAATATCACACTTATTTGGACCATAAACAAGCCAGGCATAGTGATATCGCCAGTCATAGTGGTCAGTTTTAACGCCCAAACGCCGACGCAGGTTCGAATCCGGGCACAGACATGAATTTTTGCAAATTTTTATTCTGCTCAAATTTGACTTTAAATTATACTTTCATGTGTTTTACCTTGTTTTCATTAATTTATTCTATGATAAAACCATCAACATTATCAGAAATACTAAAAATCGTATAACTTATTTAATATCGGGAAAAAGTCATGGGACGAGCGAAAATAACGGTTTTTCGACAGTGTCACTTCTTTAAAATGTAGTATTTTCTTTCTTGTGATAGAGAGTTCCCATCCGATTTGCATACTTGGCTCTATCATTTTCTCATTGTCCCTTACTCCAATTATCTTATAATATAAACAATATTCGACATGCTTATCGTGGCGGGAGACAGCCATGCCAACTCAAGGGTCTCCTACTTTAAAGATGCATAGTTCCTTAGTGAAAAATGTTGTTTTTCTGAAACATTGTGAGAGGAGGCCTTCACTAGGGTTGCTGAAGGTGCAAAAATCGGAAAGTCTCTGACTCCGATATCAAGCTCTAGCGGTGCTGCAAATATTTTGCACTAAAATTTAAAACTCTTCTTGTAGATGCGCTTAATTCTAAGTGCCAAAATGGTGATAGAAGCGAGTGATGTTTATATACATTATGGTAGTCATAGCTCCCTCAGGACATTTAAAAAAAATTTTGTTGCAAGGGCGGATTTTGAGACCCTACCGTTCAGAGGGAAGGTATTCTAAAATTATGGTTTTTCCGCAGGCAGATTATCAAATAATGATTTCGCTGAGTTTGATTTGGTTATGATTCTTTTCAGACCCGCAGCAAACATTCTTCTGAGGTCTACTGGATTTCAGTGTCTAAGCTTAGACTTAGGCTTTTTCTTTTGCAGTGGTTTCGTCCCAAAGTTTGTATTGATGAACTTTTTCATTTTAAAGCTCCGATATATGCTGAAAATGTTCACAAAAGTATTTACTCTATTGCTGAACTTTGGTCTCTGATCTTTGAACTTTGATCTTTGTCAGCAATTTTTCAAACAATTTACGATTGCCGAGATTGGAAGAGTTCAGGCGTAGATTGATCTTATTTTATCACAAGAAAGAAAATACTGCATTTTAAAGAAGTGACACTGTCGAAAAACCGTTATTTTCGCTCGTCCCATGACTTTTCCCGATATTAAATAAGTTATACGATTTTTTAGTATTTCTGATAATGTTGATGGTTATATCATAGAATAAATTAATGAAAACAAGGTAAAACACATGAAAGTATAATTTAAAGTCAAATTTGAGCCGAAGAAAAAGTTGCAAAAATTCATGTCCGTGCCTGGATTCGAACCTGCGTCGGTGTTTGGGCGTTAAACCTGACCACTATGTCTGGCGATATCACTATGCCTGGCTTGTTTCTGGTCCAAATAAGTGTGATATTCGGATAGCCCATTCATTTTTACATAACATATGGAAAAATTCAGTCCCTGGAAATAAGGGTAACATAGTAAGCCATGAGATCAAAACAAAAAAATCTTGTCAAAATTCGGAAAATCGGGTATTTCTCGAACATGGTGTTATGAAATCTTATGATACTTGGCATTCTTATATAACTTTGGATCCTCTATCGAATGGTATGTAACATGCTGTGGAAATCACACTTTGATTTTTCGACTTTTGGTAGATCAAAAATCAATAATTTTGGTCAATTTTTTGACTGAAGTGTATATGGCCCCTAGGGACTCCAACCATCAAATATGAGTCGCCTCGGATGATTTTGAAGCATTGTGCCATGCCCCCGATGCCGCCCCTCCGCTGTTAGGGAGAATGCGTTTTAAAGAGTAGAGCTTTTGTAGAGCCTCTAGCTTTTTGAGCATTTCGAAATTTAAGAAAAATATTCTGGGCATTTGGAATTTGGGCGAAATGTATGTTGACGATGATTTACAACTTTATATTTAGATGATCGGTCACAATTTTCTATTAAATGAACATTAGAAAGGAAAGGAGGAGAATAAAAGATAACGAAGATAGAAAATGGGTAAAGGAATGATGTGACTATTGATTGATAAGTCAAAATGACAAAGATGATATTTCGAAATAATTCAAAGTGATTCATGTTGTTATCAAAGAGATGAGAAAGGAGAAAGAATTGTGAAGTTCGCAAGAAGGAAGAAGAAGACTGGACAATTTAGATTAACTCCGTGCAACTCGTGAGATACCATCTTTGGAGAACCCTAATGGCGACCTACAGCTGACCCTAATCGCTGAATATAGTTGTTAAAAAGTAAATGTAAAAAAATGTTGAGTGAGGACTATTCCTCTTTTGATATTCGACTACAAGTAATGATCAATTTCTTTCGTGTCAAGTGGTTTGTAGAAAACGAGAAGCTTTTCATTCTGGGTACAGCGGTCTCGAAAATAAAAAAAAGCCTACAATTGAGAAGCATACTTCATTCCCCATCTTCCGACAGTCTTCAAATTAATTAAAAATAATTTTTTACCAAACAATATCAATATTTTTATACGCTATTATTCTTTCGCTTCGTAAAATTTATCACCGATAAATGTTGTTATTGATGGAAAAGAACAAAAGTCAAACGCCTTTTCTGTATTTTGTAAAAAAAATTCTCGATTTTCCTCGAATTTCTCGAAAACAGAATCGAGATATTCTCTAAATTTTCTCTTGTTTTTTTTCTTTCACACCCCTGGTAGAATAGAAATTCGAGAGAGGGCAAGCGAAAATTTTTGTTTCTATTCTCTTGTTATTGTGCGTATAAAAATCACTTATTTTATTTGTAAATGACTAATTCCTGTTTTACATTGAGTTAGGCGTGTGTTGTCTCGGTATTTACATACAGTTTGTCATTTTCTTATGCAAGTACATTTTATGCGGATTATGTTGGTATGGGCTCACCATTGTGGCCTGTACCTGGTGATTCGGCGTAGCATGGTGGTATAATAGCGAATAATATAAAATTACATGAATTATGAATTATCCTGTCCTGATCCTGATGAATTGATGATGAATCCTGATGAATTACATAAAATACGATGCCACAACTTAGGTAGCAAAGCAAATAACAATTAATTTTTACATATCGAGTAACGACAAATTTATGCATTTGCGGAAAGATTTAACTTTGGGGCATATAATAGAGTTATTACTAAGTTTATTCCAATTTCTAACAACACGAATTTCTAACGATCTCTTAATGCCATCTATAGGTCTATAACATTCATTCCGCCTTTCGCTTTGATTTTGACTTGAATCACCTGATGATTCGACGTAGCACGAGTGTATAATAGACTGATGACATTGTTTGGTTCTTCGATACCGTATGTAATCAAACTTAACTTTCTATATTATATTTGATGTGTATGATTTACCTTTCTGATTGTATTGAGTGGCAGAAAACAAAATATTGATTTAGAAAAATTGTTTAACGTTGAATTCAGTTGGCATCAATCTGTTTGTGAGCACAGATTATCTGTGCCATTTATATACATTAATAATTCAAGCCATATTTTGTTTTGTTCATGCCTTGACTATAGGGCACTTCTTTGTTTTTTGGCTCAGGCAATTTTGAACTCTCCTGTCTCCCCTCCCCATTCCATTCTCCGTTCATCATACTCTTCTAGTCGGTATTTAAGTCCAAAACGAGTGTGTATTTGAAATGGATAGTTCATGCTATAGTACATGGTGATTCGGCGTAGCATGCGCTTATAATAGACCGATAGCATCACTTGTTTTGTTCGATTCAGTTCAAGGCTCGATGTTGTGTATATTAGATTTGTCTGATTGGTCACTGTTATGGTGTTGTCGTTGTGTGTCACATATGGGGAGACAGAGAAAATGAAATATTGATTTATTGATTGATTTCAGACACTTCAAGCACACTGGTTGCTGCCCGTTGCGAGCGAGCGAGATTCATCGATGCTGGACTGCGCAAGGTGATTTTCTATATTTCACTTATGTTTAAACCTTGGCCGATTATCTATCTAACAGCTCTGAAATTGTTCTATTATATTATGTCGTGGCTAATAACCTTGCTGTAGTCACTTGATGGCACATTCCCATCGGTTAATTAATTAAATTATTATTATTATATTTAAATTAAATTGTAATTCAAGACGGAGGGCTTCGTTCGGTACCTCGACCCCAATGGCTACTGGAACGACGCGATCTCGAAGGCTTACGGAGAGGAATTGGTGAAGATGAAGACAGAGATACTATTGGTGATCATTTCCGTTTATGCTGCTCGAAAATATTTTTCTGTTTTAGTTTTGACCTTTACTACTACTTGAGATTGGAGCCTGGTGATTCCGCGTAGCATGGTTGTATAATAGCGAAGTGGCTTCGTTTGTTTCTTTGGTATCTTTAATTTACGTAGAACTATACTTATTCTATTCGGCACATCTTATTTAATGTTAATGTTATGTTTAATGGGAACAGTCTATGGTAGATCAAGGTTATTCATTGATTTTTATCCCATAGCTCCCAAACTGCCACTGTACCCAAGAACCCTCACCGATATCGCTACATTAGCGACGGACATCCATCACTCCCTTTATGTCCTTATTTTTCTTGTTATGCATATTATGATGGAATAAAGAATAAGATAAGATAAGATTTTTATGGATATGTTTAACTATTGATTGATTTCGTGGAAAATTAGACCTGTCATTACACTTTCGGAGATCTATATGACATATTATTCCCGGTATTTTTGTTGGGACGTGCACACGGTGGTGGGCTGTCCCTGGAGATTCCGCGTAGCATGATGGAATAATAGTGGGCAGGCATTTTTTTTTTTAATTTGGTAGAGATATCTTTACATAGAACAACTCTTATTGTATCGTACACATCTGATTTAGTGCAAATATTGTGTTTAATTCGCGAATAGTCTATGTTAGATCAATATTATTGATTGACGTTTTGAGGATATTGATTCTTTGATTGATGTTGTACGAAATATAGGTTCGAGTTGGCGTCAAACTTTTAGATAAATGTACCATCTATATAGCTCGAAAATCCATTTACACTTTAGTTTTGATCTTTACTGCTACTTGGCATTAGTGACCGGTGATTCGGCGTATAATACTGGGATGACATCGTTTGGTACTTAAAAAGAGTGGAAAACCGAAGTTTCCAGGCGTTAAAAAACGCTTGGAAACCCGATATAGGAAATTCGGAGCTTGAATTTATAGGCGCGACAAAGGTCCGGGAATTAGGGCTTTCCGATTGCGTTTTTTCGCTGTTTTAAATATTAAGTGAAGCCGGAATTTCATTTTCCGACCTTTTTTAGCGCCAGGAAGTAGAATTCCCACCTTTCTTACGTTTCAAAGCACTGAAACAAATCTATTTCCTATATATTACATTTGATTCGAATGATTTAGCTTTCCGATTGTATTGAATGGCAAATATTGATTTTTAAATTTAAAAAAATTGGGTTGAGTTGGAATTGCCTATTTATAATTACAGACTAGCTGTATCATTTATTCCATAACAGTTCAGACTATCTTTTGTTTTTTTTTTAAAGTTTGCGCCTTGACTGTAGTACTTGGTGATTCGGCGTAGCATAAGCGTATAATAGACCAATGTCATCACTTGTTCTTTCGATTCTGTAGTTTTGTTTCTATCTTAGATATGTCTTACTCAGCACTGTTATTTTTGTCGAGTGACCGAATAACTGGAGGGGGGGGGGGGAAATCAAAGAAAATTAAATAATGATTTTTACATTATTACATTATAACAACTTTATTCAGCTAATATGGGTCAGCTGGGTCGCCATTAGGGTTCTCCAATGAGCGAATCGTATCTCGTGAGTTGCCCGCATCTGTCCAGCTTATCGACTGTCCAGTCGTCTTCCTCTTTCTCCTTCATACGAACTTCACAAAGATCATCGGTTTCTGCTCTAATCTTCACAATAATGTGATCGAATAGAACTGACCTTCCATCGGCAATTGAGACGTTCATCGTTGTCACGAAGATTTGGAGATCCATGGTGTGGGCCTTACTCCCACGGCTGGCCAATTCCGGGTTGGATGGATCCAGTCAGACTAGTGGAAGACGGACGAAAATGAGAGTCGACCGCTCTTGACAAGTCAAAATGACGAAGAAGATCAATCAATAATGATTTATTGATTGATTTCTGACACTTCAAGCGCACTGGCTCCTGTTGCGAAGCGAGCGAGATTCATCGATGCTGGACTGCGCAAGGGGATTTCCGGTTTCGGCGTTTCTAGATTAGATTTGTGTATACTACTTTCACCGATTGTCAATCTGTCATCTCTATTGCACTATTATACAATGTAGTGGCTAATAACCTTGCTGTAGTCCCTTGATTGCACATTCCAAGCGGCTAATCAAAATAGTTTTGTTGTATATTATTTAAAGGTGCCGAAACCTTTGTCAACGGTCTCTTCAAAGGTCTACGCTCTCTCGTTGTTAGAGAACAGAGAAATAGTGTGCGCAATGAAGAGGGCACTGAGAGAGGTCACTCTCCCTTTAAATTAAACTGTATTTTAAGACGGAGGGTTTCGTTCGGTACCTCGACCCGAATGGCTACTGGAACGACGCGATCTCGAAGGCTTACGGAGAGGAATTGGTGAAGATGAAGACAGAGTATCAGAAGGAACACAATGATATGTATGCACATGTGGATGAGACGAAGAGGAAGGTTGGTGTGTGATAGTTATGTTCTAGGTGATTTCCCGTTTCGGTCTTTCTATATTACACTAGAATATACAGCCACTATCGATGAACTGTATGCATAATCCTATCCCTTTTCTGCCCTTATAAATCAATCATTCTCATTATCTTTGATGGAAATATAAATATATAAATTAATAAAGCTTTGACTACTTTGAGGTACCCATCGTCGAGACTACTCCAGATGGTCATCTCTTCCCCAAGAAGACCTTCCTC
Source organism: Parapristionchus giblindavisi (assembly GCA_943737045.1). NCBI lineage: Eukaryota > Metazoa > Nematoda > Chromadorea > Rhabditida > Diplogasteridae > Parapristionchus > Parapristionchus giblindavisi. Next base: position 31,056 of record CALSFV010000491.1, read on the forward strand.
ATCGACTACGAGAGTGTATGGTCACTGTGAGAAGAGATTACGGTATCAGAGATACGGTAGTTGATGATTACTGTATCTGATTATTGATCAAATGTTACTATTGATTGATTGTTTGTTTCTTGTTGTTCATGTTATTTTTCCCATTTTTGTTACGATATCTCGTTTTATAGTTTACATGTTGTTGATAAAGATTGTTATTAATCCAAGACTGCATTGATTCGTACCGCGTTGAGACGCTCTATCCATATCCTTGCTAACCACCGTAAGTCCGCACAAGTTGGGACGTCATCGAATAAAAACGGTTGAGAGGACCGGAGTGGAGATTGTCAGGAATACGGTACGGTAGATCACGGACGGGACAAAGGCGGGTTAGAAAATTGCCGCACACTATGCAGTTCTACGTAAATCAGAGATACCAAAGAAACAAACAATTTCACCCCTCTTTTATACCACCATGCTACGCTGAATCACCATCTCCCAAGTCGTAGTGTCTCAAAACTAATTGTAAAATAAAAAAAAAGATATTCGAGCAGCATAGACGGTAAGGATCGCCTTCACAATCGGAAAATAATGTAATTATAATATAATTTAATTTAATTTATCGTACATCAATAAGATGCGATAACATTTGAAATAAATAAGAGCTTTTGGGGTAGAGAGAGAAAAAAACGAGAGAGGGGGGGGATAAAGGGGATGGAGGGAAAGTGCAGCTCATAATGCAAAGTTACGTAAGGAAAAATAAAACAGGCGAAAGAGTAAAAAGATGAGTTAATTATTTTTTCTTTTCTCTTCGAGAACTTTTGAACATCAGTATTAAGAGAGAGAGATATGTTTCATGTCTAACATAATTATGGGATATCATTTATAGTTATTGATAATTCCATGACACCCCAAACTAATCTTACTCTCAGCGTTGGCTATACTCTCTCGCAGACAACGAACGCGATAAAATGTTGCCAGAGCGGAGACTTTAAAATTAGCACTAGGTGTGCTTTTAAGAGACCGGCTCGGTAAGACTCGAGCATGGTCCGGACATTCGCCAAGACTTTCGATCTGGGCCTCAATACTTTCATCATAGACACATACCGGGGGGAGACCGATGAAAGTTATAGTGAAAATACCCTTAGGCTCAAACCCGGCTCACATATGTCACATAAAATAAAAAAAATTAAAAATTCATAACTTTTCAATCGTGATAGCTATCACTTTTATTTCTTTTTATTGGTGAATAACATGTCATGAACTCTTGCAAACACTGCTGAACATTAATGTCATATCGTTCTGAATATGTTTTTTCGTGTCTGATATTCAGATTTTTCTTCTTCTATCCTCGTTGAACAGATAGCGCAAGTAATGACATAGTGCATATTGTAGCCCTGACGAATATGTACATGGTGGTCACATTCCCTTGGCCAGCCAACATTTCGCAGGCATCGAGAATTGTAGCCGAATGTGAGAAATGTGTAAATTGCAAAAATCGAAAATTAATTTTCTTGAAATTCAAAAGAGTAAGATGTAGCTTTAATATGTCATTTTACTCGTAGTGATGCGCGTACATAGGAAAAATATACAAATAGACTCGGACTACATTTTAAAAAAATTAAGAAAAAATAATTATTTTATTTTTATTTTTTCAACTCCCACATTCAGTCGACCGTCAAGGTAAGTTGATTCATAGGGTTGATGGTAGCTGATGCATGTCCGTTTGCGAAAACAATTGCCACGTGAAGAATCGTCGTTTCGCAGATCTCGAATTTACTTTTTTAATAATTAAACTTGAATATTTATATGTTTCTTTCATATAAATCGGTTGGGAGGTAGCGTACTGCATCCAAAGCTGTACCACTTTTATCAGTAGGAGTGTACTATACTGCTCTACCGTAACCGTCAGGAATCACGAACTAACTTTTATTTCAGTCTTGCGACTTCCTACACTTTTTTTTTCATTTTTGAGTGAATTTTGGATAAATCGTACGGGTCCGGTGCCAAAAACGTATGAGTCTTGTCGCTAGCGACATTGCCACCCAAGCGTGCACTCGGTGATTTCTCGTTTCGGGGTCACTGTAAAAGTACTAGGAAAACAATCTACAACAATCCATGACGGTAGTACATTTACATTACATTTTACATTTAATCAACTTTATCAGCTTTAATGGGTGTTTCGTAGCTGGGTTGCCATGAGGTTTCTCCATTCCGAACGATTGTACCTCGCCACTTGCAAGAATTGTGGTCCAGCTGACTTCACGAAATCATCCCTCCATCTCTTAACTGGGCGACCTTGTTTCCTCTTGCAACTGGGGGTCCAATTGAGCACATTCAGCGTCCACCGATCATGACGCAATCTCGAGAGCCTCTCCACCCACAACCACTTCCGTTTCTCCGCCTCTCTAACAACGTCCTTGAATTTTGTAATGCCACGGATCTGCTCATTGGCCATCCGGTCAAGTATTGAAACACCGAGAATTTTGCGTTCGAGTCTACGCTGGGCAACTGACAGCATTTGCTTTTCACGTTTACTAAGGTACCATGTTTCGGCGCCGTAAAGGAATTTTTTTTTTTTTTTTTTTTTTTTTTTTTTATCATGCACAATCCTTTATGACCAGAGTAGCAAAATTATTACAATCACAGAACCGGATGGAGGAGGCCCCAACCACTTAGGCCATAACAAGATCAACTAATCTATTCATAGACCCATGAGTTGATGAGGTCAGACTTGAAGTCGTTGATCTCCTCGGGCTTGAACCAGTGAGCGATTTCACGGTTGGCTGAGTCAACAGCGTCGGATCCGTGGCAGATGTTGCGGCCAGTCTGGATGGAGTAGTCTCCACGGATGGATCCGGGGGCGGAAGCGAGAGGGTTTGTGGCTCCGAGCATAGCACGTCCCTGCTTGACAACGTCAAGTCCCTGCCAGACCATGGCGACAACGGGTCCGGAGGTCATGTAGGAGATGAGAGATGGGAAGAAAGGCTTGTCCTTGAGGTCAACGTAGTGCTCCTCGAGGTGTGCCTTGGAGGGAGTGGCCATCTTAAGAGCGACAAGCTTGTATCCGCGTTGCTCGAAACGCTTGATGATCTTGCCAACGAGTCCACGGTGGACACCGTCAGGCTTGATCATGATGAAGCTGCGCTCGTTGTTGGCCATCCTCAAACTTGGGTAATTAAACCTGGCAAGACCACACCATCAAAGAGCCGTTTTTTCAAATACATTGGACAACCCCTTCTCCGGAAGAATTCGGAATATTTGACGAATGCCCAGTACCCACTTCGAATTCTTCTGTGTCAAACCGCTTTGATTCCAGAGTAATTTCCTGCCCCAAATAAACAACCCTCTCCTTCACCTTCACCTGATCTCCCGCGACAGTAACCAATTTACTTCTAGAGTTAGTGGCGAGAGCAACAGTTTTATTCCCATTAAGACGTAATCCCACCTTTTGCAATTCCCCCTCCAATTCAGTAACCATAATCTGGGCCTGGCTAGCATTATGCGCTATGAGGACACAATCATCTGCGTATAGTAAATGTGATAGATGTTCACCATTGACCCTAACTCCCTTCTCCTCCCAATTGAGATTGTTGAAAACTAAATCTAAAACTGATGTGAATAAGCGGGGGCTTAATCCATCCCCCTGGCGAACACCCCTCCCGATTGAAACCTCGACTCCCTTACCATTTACTACCACGCTGCTTCTACTCTGAACAGTGAGTGTCTGCAGAAAACGAACGTAAGTGGAGTGAACTCCATCACTCTCAAGTGCAGATAAGACTGATTCACACTGAACTGAATCGAAAGCTTTACTCACATCAAGAAATAGGAGATAAAGGGGAAAGTGATATTCCCTTGATGATGTAATGAGTGTGTTAAGAATAAAAATCCCATCTACAGTAGAATAGCCTGAGCGGAAACCAAGTTGTTCTCGAGATCTATTATCATCGAGACAACTCCCAATTCTATTATTGATAACAGATGTGAGGGTTTTTTGAACTACAGGGAGAAGAGATATAGGCCGATAGTTTTTTGGTGTAGTTTTATCCCCTCCCTTGTGTAAAAGTATGGTACGACTATCCCCAAACCCAGGTGGAATGATGCCATTTTGAAGGATACCATTGAATATAGAAGCGAGGTAAGGCGATAGAATATCCGCTCCCACCTTCAGCATTTCTCCAGTGACCCCATCCTCCCCTGGAGATTTTCCCGATGTAAATTTTTTAAGAATCCCCTCAATTTCGTCTCTTCCAACGGGGATAAATTCATCCTCCGACTCTCTCACAATGTAGTTTTTTCCCCCATCCCCTTTATACAACTCATTATAAAAATCCCTGAAAACACCCTCCAATTCAGCTTGACTGCTGACTACCCCATGTGTCCCCTGCAACCTCACAATGGGCTGACTACCCCATGTGTCCCCTGCAACCTCACAATGGGCTGACTACCCCATGTGTCCCCTGCAACCTCACAATGGGCTGACTACCCCATGTGTCCCCTGCAACCTCACAATGGGCTGACTACCCCATGTGTCCCCTGCAACCTCACAATGGGCTGACTACCCCATGTGTCCCCTGCAACCTCACAATGCGCTGACTACCCCATGTGTCCCCTGCAACCTCACAATGGGCTGACTACCCCATGTGTCCCCTGCAACCTCACAATGGGCTGACTACCCCATGTGTCCCCTGCAACCTCACAATGGGCTGACTACCCCATGTGTCCCCTGCAACCTCACAATGCGCTGACTACCCCATGTGTCCCCTGCAACCTCACAATGGGCTGACTACCCCATGTGTCCCCTGCAACCTCACAATGGGCTGACTACCCCATGTGTCCCCTGCAACCTCACAATGGGCTGACTACCCCATGTGTCCCCTGCAACCTCACAATGGGCTGACTACCCCATGTGTCCCCTGCAACCTCACAATGCGCTCTCTCCCTGCACTCTGCTTCCCCAAAGCCTTTTTATAATTTCTACCCTCCTGAACCGCCTTCTCAACCATCCTAGTCATCCTATCTATAGCATCCTGTTGGATACTCCCTCTTAATGATTTATTGATAGCGGCCCACTGCACCCTATCTCTCCCCTGCACTGTTGCTTTGAGCTTATATCTCTCAGCAAACAGTTTGATAGTCCTATTAGAGTAGCGGGGTACGGTAGCTGCTGGGAATGATGAAGAAGATGAGGCATTTTTGATGATTGAGACGAGGTTAGCATAATCAATTCCAACTGGGACCCCTTGAAGACCCCTCTCTAAATTAATTTTGAATAAATCCCTATCAAGTACACACTCATTTTTAATGCCTCCAAGTCGACCGAGCGGTCTCCCCTGTGCCAAGAATGATGCGCGCACCATGCGATGGTCAGTAGTGAACTGAATGCGATTGATTACATCAACATCAGTCACATTAAAGTCCCGGGGGTATAAGATATAATCTATTCGATTGGAAGTTTGCCCATTAGGGGATACCCAAGTGTGACACCTACTCGCTTGCTTTTGGTACAGTGTGTTCCCGATACGAAGACCCAAGTTTTCACAAAAGGAAACTACCTTCTCCCCTCTATCATTGCGATCCCCAAATCCGAATGCCCCCAGTGAACTTTCCCCATCCCTTCGACACCCAACCTTTGCGTTAAAATCGCCCATGACCACCCTGTAAACTTTGCGAAAACCGCGCTGCCCAGGTATAGACTCTCTGAACGCATTCTCGAGTTGACTTAGGAAGTCATCGTAAACCGAATCCGAATGATTAGAGCACGGACCGTAGCATTGAATTATACGTAAAAGGACGTTGCCAGGCAAGCGAAAATCAAGAAGTGCAATGCGGGGAGAAATGCTCAAGAAACGCACCACTCTCGTAGTCCACCTCCTGTGTACAAAGAAGCCGCAACCAGCCGTTCGATTGTCAAGTCTTCCAGTGTGGTAGATGGTGCCAAGAGAATCGTTGATTTGGATTGCTTCTTCGTCCTTTCGGCGTACTTCACATAGTCCAACAATGTCCGCCTTGACGTGCATGAGTGCTTGATCGAGTAACACTATGCGTCCTTCGGTGGCGATAGATAACACGTTCATGGTTGCTATGAATAGCTGAAGAACCATGGTTGACCGTACTCCCACGGCTGGTCAGATCCGGGTTGGGAGGTTCAAGTCGAAAGAGTGAGAGAGACGGACGATGAAGAAAGGCGACCGCTCCTAACCGTTGAAAATGACAAGAATCACAAGAACTACCGTGAGGCGACGGTAGTACGCCTCACGTAAAATGAATAACAAAGATTAGCTTACAAAAGCTTCAATGCGCTCCTTGATCTAGATACATATATATTTATTTACTGATATATATGTAATATAAACTAGCGCGAACTACGTTCGCGCCTCAGAGAGTTTTGCGCATATGTACTATATCCTTTGAGATGGAACTCCGCTCCTTCTCAACTACGTTAGCCCAAAGCTTCTTGGCCGTTTTAAGAATAAAATTAAAACAAATTTATTTAATTTTAATTTTTTTCAACCCCCACATTGAGTCGACCGTCAAGGCAAGTTGATTCATAGGGCGGATGATAGCTGATGTATGTCCGTTTGCGAAAACAACTGCCACGTGAAGAATCGTCGTTTCGCAGATCTCGAAATTATTTTTTAAAATTATAACACTTGAATATTTATATGTTTCTTTCGTATAAATCGGTAGGAAGGTGGCGTTCTACATCCAAAGCTGTACCATTTTTATCAGTAGGAGTATACGGAATTGAACTACCCTAATCGCCAGGAATCGCGAACTGATTTTTTTCAGTCGACCCATGATTCTCAACCATGACCCGGGGTTCATGGTTGAGAATATCCGAGGTCGAAAAATTCATGATGGTCCCCTACCAAATACTTTTTGGTATTATATCAACAGTGGGCCAGCTTTTATTTTTATGGATACCATACCTCGAATTACCGTAATCTAGCTACCGTATCCTATAATAATGTGGTGAAATTCTTGGAAAATTCAGGTGTGTGCATTACTATTACGGTAATTCGAGTTATGGTATCCAGAAAAATAAAAGTTGGCCTACTGTTGATATAATGGCAACTAGTATTTGGTCTGGGATCATCATGAATTTTTCGACCTCAGCCATTCTCAACCATGAACCCCGGGTCATGGTTGAGAAACATGGGTCGACTGAAAAAAAGTTCAGTTCGCAATTCCTGACGATTACGGTAGTACAATAGCGTACTCTCCTACTGATAAAAATGGTACAGCTTTGGATGTAGTACGCTACCTTTCAACCGATTTATATGAAAGAAACATATAAATTTTCAAGTTTAATTATTAAAAAAGTAAATTCGAGATCTGCGAAACGACGATTCTTCACGTGGCAATTGTTTTCGCAAACGGACATACATCAGCTACCATCAACCCTAAATCAACTTACCTTGACGGTCGACTGAATGTGGGAGTTGAAAAAATAAAAATAAAATAATTATTTTTCTTAATTTTTTTAAAATGTAGTCCGAGTCTATTTGTATATTTTTCCTATGTACGCGCATCACTACGAGTAAAATGACATATTAAAGCTACATCTTACTCTAAATTAAAAAATTAATTTTCGATTTTTACAATTTACACATTTCTCACATTCGGCTACAGTTCTCGATGCCTGCGAAATGTTGGCTGGCCAAGGGAATGTGATCACCATGTACATATTCGTCAGGGCTACAATATGCACTATGTCATTACTTGCGCTATCTGTTCAACGAGGATAGAAGAAGAAAAATCTGAATATCAGACACGAAAAAACATATTCAGAACGATATGACATTAATGTTCAGCAGTGTTTGCAAGAGTTCATGACATGTTATTCACCAATAAAAAGAAATAAAAGTAATAGCTATCACGATTGAAAAGTTATGAATTTTTTCAATTTTTTATTTTATGTGACATATGTGAGCCGGGTTAGAGCCTAAGGCCATTTTCACTATAACTTTCTTCGGTCTCCCCCCGGTATGTGTCTATGATGAAAGTATTGAGGCCCAGATCGAGAGTCTTGGCGAATGTCCGGCAGGGGGTCAAAATGCTCGAGTCTTACCGAGCCGGTCTCTTAATGCAAGAAGATACATAGTAGTGTTTTTTTTTCAGGTAGACATGCGAAACTGAGAGCGGTGAAGAAGATTGAAGGAGAAGACGAAGAGGAGGGTAGGGAATATTGATTGATAACGATTATTGATTGATTATTGATTGAATACATGTAATTGATATATTGGGCAATTTGAACACCATAAGCAATTAACTGATAATTGCTGGGACGTCTAATAACCGGGCCAGTTGCACGAATCTCACTGGTTGAATGGAGATCTTATAGTTTTAAAGATTTCCGCAAGCGGTTGATTCCGGCGTAGTTGTGCTCTAATTTAACGTTTTTTTTTAAAAAGTCAATGATTTTATCAATCAGCACTCTTGAAAAACCATATCCCAATAATTTTTTTTCACTGTGCCGGACCCCCACTGGCTATGGTCGATTCTCTCTTATGCGGATTTATATTATTTATCTCAGTGCGGAATTCGAGAACAGTCTATGCCACATAAAGGTTATTCATTGATTTTTTGGATTTGCTTAACTATTGATTGATTTCGTGGAAAATGATAATTGCACTTTCGGAGATCTATATGACAATATCGTACATGTAAAAATAATTGTATCATGAACGGTGTGAATGGATCTGAACGGTTCAGGCCGATCAAACGGGATTGTGAGCGAGCCGGCCATTTTCGTTATTTTTCTTTCTTTTCATTGTTTTTCTTTTCATCGAATCTACTATATTGAAATTCATTAGGCCAAAATATTGCCATTTAACAAAAATCATCATTTTCGCGAGGAATAAATTGCTCCAATGAACCAAAGTTGACCCATTTATTCAGCGTATAATCGGAACAATTTATTCATTTGTAAAGCAATGATTTTTGCTAAATGGCAATATTTTGGAGTGATTTCTTTCAATGCAGTAGATTCGAAGGAAAGAAAAACAATGAAAAGAAAGAAAAATAACGAAAATGGCCTTCTCGCGTACCATGGTGGTATAATAGCGAGTTGACACCGTTTGATTCTTTGGTATCTTTAATTTACGTAGAACGATACTTATTCTATTCGGCACATCTTATTTAATGTTAATGTTATGTTTAATGGGAACAGTCTATGGTAGATCAAGGTTATTCATTGTTTTTTTGGATTTGTTCAACTTTTGATTGATTTATCGGAATATGATAATTGCCATCACACTTTCGGAGTTCCATATGACATATAATCCCCCGTATTTTGTGTTGGGATAGTCTCTCCTTGTTGACTGGACCTGGTGATTCGGCGTAGCATGATGGTATAATAGTGGGGTGGCAGGGTTTGTTCCTTTGATAACGATATCATACTCCGGCACATTCACGGTGGGCCCGGATCCGTGCTGAGCTCGCACATGACCGGACCCGGATCGGTCATGAGCATGAGCCACAATGGACCCGGATCCGTCATGGGACCTGGTGGGTTGCGGTTATCATTATCGTGATGAGTCGTTATTAAGTGAATGATCAAGGTGGCAGAGAGATCATTGTTTTGTGAAGATGTTGAAACGTCGAAGTAGCAGGTGTAATATATTTGTAATATTTGTGTTTAATGTAATATTTATTTTTAATTGTGTTTAATATAGTGTTTTTTTTGTTTAAAAATTATGCTGTTTACTTTCCTTTAATTGATCTTTGATTTTTCTCAGGTTCGATCCTCGGTCCATCTTCCATTCTCGGTTCGTCAAGCATAGCATAAATTTTTAAATCAACCGCATAAATTCCATAATGGACAGAATTGGATATAACATTACGCTAGTGATAAACACGCAAAGATTGTATCATAGATAACGATTTAACGATTTTCGTGAAATGTTCACCGTTTTAGAGTACCCATTTTTGTTTTTGTTTCAAACCCCCACACGCACTTGAATGGCCTGTGATATTCATAGACCCTCTCTAAGCCCGCTGATTACAATTCCCTATTGGGTACTATTTAAAACGAGGGGGATGTCTGCTGCCATATTTAAAAAAAATGTTCTTTCACTTGAAGTAAACTTCATGTCAGTAAAATCATGTCGAATTTGAAGAATGCTTTTAGTTTTGAAAAGAATATAATAATAATAATGATAATAATATTTTATTCCTTCAAATGAACGCATCGGGGATGGGATCGGGAATATCTGTTAGATAGTCTTGTGAAGGATGTCCGTCGCCAAGGCGAATCGGTGAAATGTTGGGGGGGGGGTGGAGGAAGAGGCAGTAGGAGTCTTACCTACTCAGACATTTCATGAATGAGCCTCAGGGACAATCACATTATATGGTTTATTTTTGACATGATTACGAAAGACTGCTGGTGACGCCTGCACAATAGCATCAGGGAGATTATTCCAAATATCAATAGTTGGTGAGGCTAATGTTGAATGGGAAGTGGTGGGCGGTTGGGTGGTTGAAGTGGAATATAAGAATGTAATTGAGATAGATGGTTCGTTTAACCTTTCAACGTGTTCGCGAAACATGCAATCACCTGGTGCAATTAATGGTTGCAATGCAAGTCTGATATATCACACTATAACTTGAAATCAAGCAAGATACAGTCAACCTCTCACTTTTTACTCTCTGGACACTTCAATACACGACCTCACTCTTTAGAGAACCATACTGGCGACCCAGCTGACATAACAATTAGGAACTGGCTGATAAAGCCGAAATGTTAAAAAAATAAAGTTGATCTCATTCATTCATTCCTAATCGCGTAAATCTATCGTGCAGTCAATTAGCATTTCTTGCATGAACATTACTGTTGCAAAGATCATTCAAGCGCTAAAATAGTTATTTTTATTGATTGAAATGTATGCTTGATCATTGTATTGTGCTCATTTCATGGTCTCTTGAATGGCTAAAGCATAGTTACATTTACCTTACGTGTCTTCGCCGTAACCTCCTCCGCTGTGCCTCCGTCGTTACAGTGGAGGTTACGGCGAAGATAATGTAACGATCTATAATGCAATTGTTCAGGACGATGTCTTTTCTACAAGAATTATGTATGTTTTTACTGGTTTTATCATCCTCAACTCTCCAATATGTTCATGTTTTTGATCTTTGAACTCTGATCTTTGATCTTTTCAGATTCCCCTCATCTCGAGCCCTGTGTTCATGCGATACATACATTTGCGCCGACATGGTGGTGCCCCTGTCAAATTAGGGCTTTTCGAATATTTGTGGAATGCCCCTGTAAAAAATGACGTTTAGGTGAAATTTTTGATAAAAAAAGGTGAAAGCCCCCTGTAAAATAAACCATTTTTCGTTCGAATGCCCCCTCTAGAATCGAGCTCCAGGTACCCCGCCCATGGATGCTATGAACGAGAAGCAGTTCGCTATTTTTTTCACTAGATCAACATGTTAAATAACTATCTCGAACAATCATCGGATAGGTTGATATGTGGAAAGGATCGGAGTATCGCTATTGTTTTATTGGAGTTCAAGTGATCGTAGTCAGGAGTTTGCAGTCGACGAAACCGTTGGATCATCCGTGGTCGGCGGTCCCTCCGACATCAAACGGTTCGTAGTTATTACCACCCTGAAATTATCGATCGTCAACAGTTGATCTCCAAGATTGAAAGTGACAATTACAGAATGGGGCCATGAAACACCAAAACGGCAGGCTGAATCCCTTATCAAAAACCACACAACACTAAAGTTTGAAAGGCCGAATCGGCTACAGAATATTACGAATCGATTGGATACTCACCATAGTTGACGGTTACTGGAGGGGCAATTCAGGACGATGGACGAAATCGTGAGTAGAGACTAGGGTTGGCAATAACGGGCCCGCAATGCTTGTTAAATCATTGCGGGCCGCAATAGCATTGCGGGCCCGCAATGACTACTTTATTCCTATCTGGCCACTTTTTGTGATCGGTCGTTCTTTTGTTCTCTTCACTTTCCTTCGCTCTCTCGTTTGCTTGAGAGAACAGAATCATTGCGGGCCCGCAATCATTAGAAATAAAGAGTCAAGGCCATTGCGGGCCGCAACCCCCGAATAGCCAACTCTAGTAGAGACGAGTATAAAAATGAAAAATGGTTGTGAATTGAGCTTATATATATATATATATATATATATATATATATATATATATATATATATATATATATATATATATATATATATATATATATATATATATATATATATATATATATATATATAGCGGTAAAGTCCATCTAGTTTAACCAAATTGCATTGGTATTATTAACAAAGTGCGATTGGACTGAATTTACTTACATTTAGAGATCGAGTCCAGATTTTCAGGGATAATTGTGAGAGTGTTTTTACGTGCCCTACACAAAAAAACACCCCGGTTCATCTTGTACGGTAAATTTTATTTCGATTTTATTAAAATTCAAAAAAATTAGATTTTCGTTATCTTCGCATTCTTCGGATTTTTTGCGCTCATTTTGCTTTTAAATCGATACAATGTGTATTGTATCGATTTAAAAGCATGACACGGATTCTTGGGAGCAAGAATCTACCGAGATCCGAGCGAGAATCCATTCGTCGTGCACGTCAGATGGGACTGTCACTGGCACTCTGTCACAGCAGTTCCGAGTGACTGTTTCGACTGTTCTGAAGGTCATCAAAACTTCAATCCGTGCTCAAACAATGAAGAAGGTTAATGTACGACCATCATGTAGTTGTCTTAAAAGGCACTCTCCCTTACAGCGGAGGGGTGGCAGTGGGGGCATGGCACAATGTTTCAAAATCATCCTGGGTGACTCATATTTAATGGTTGGCGTCCCTAGGGGACGTATACACTTCAGTCAAAAAATTGACCCAAATTATCGATTTTTGATCTACCAAAAGTCGAAAAATCAAAGTGTGATTTACATGGCATGTTATATACCGTTCGATAGAGAATCCCAAGTTATATAAGAATACCAAGTTTCATAAGTTTTCATAGCTCCATGTTCGAGAAATATTCGATTTTCCGAATTTTGACAAGATTTTTTTGTTTTGATCTCATGGCTTGCTATGTTACTATTATTTCCAGGGCCTGGATTTTTGATATGTTATGCAAAAATGAATGAGCTATCCGAATATCATACTTATTTGGACCAGCTATATGCCAGGCATAGTGATATCGCCAGTCAAAGTGATGAATTCTAACGCCCAAACGCCGACGCAGGTTCGAATCCGGGTCCAGGCCGAATTTTTGCAAATTTTTTTTCGGCTCAAATTTGACTTTAAATTATACTTTCATGCGTTTTATCTTGTTTTCATTAATTTGTTGTACGAAATAGCCATGTTCATTATCAGAAATAATAAAAAATCGTATAACTGATATTTTATCGGCAAAAAGTCATGGGACGGACGAAAATGACGGTTTTCGGCAGTGCCGCTTCTTTAAAATGCAATACTTTCAATTATCTGATAAAAGAAAATAAATCCACACTTGAACTCTTCAAATCTCGATTATCGTAAACTGTTTGAAAAATTGTTGACAAAGATCAAAGATCGAAGTTCAAAGATCGAAGTTCAAAGATCAAATACCAAAGTTCTGCAATAGAGTAAAAACTTTTTTGAACATTTTCAACATCCGTCGGAGGTTCGAAAATGAGATTTCATCCATCAGTAGAGTCGTAGGGACGAGAGTATTGCGATGAAAAAATCTTACTGCAGATACAGTATCTTCAAAATTCATGGGACGCGTTTTCATTTTCTATGAATTTTGATTCAGGAAATCAATCAAGCTGATCTTTGAGTCAATATAAGCAGCTCATCAAAGAATACAACCATGATGTTGGTGTAATTAAATTTGTTCACTGTTGCGTAATGATGACACAATCGAAGTAACCTTTTTAAACACGTATAGTTATTTAGTGAATAATATTGTTCTTCTGACACAGTTTGAGAGTGGAGGCATCTTTTTTTTAAAATTTTTGCCCCAAAATTTAAAAACTCTTCTTCTAGATGCACTAACGACCCATTCTAACAAGGCGAGTCGGGTTGTTCGGCCCCGGACTTCGGGATGGGACATATACCATTCGCTGGGTAAAAATATGCAAATAACCCACGGGCATTCTGCCAAAATTGTCAACATGAAAATCATTGTTTTTCGGATGCCTATCGAATGGTATATGTCCCATCCCGAAGTCCGTGACCGGCCAACCAGACTTCCCTTGTAAGTGCCAAAATGATGCTAGAAGCGAGTGATCTTTCTATACAGATTATGGTAGTCATGGCTCTTTATTCGCCTTCGGGAAATAAACAAACATTTTTGGAAGGACGGATTTTGAGATTCTAAAATTATGATTCTTCCGCAGGCAGCTTTGCAAATTATCAAATAATGATTTAGCTGAATTTGATTTGGTTATGATTCCTTTCAGACCCGCAGCAAATTTTCTTCTGAGGTTTACTCGATTTCAGCACCGAGCCTTATTGTTAGACTTATTCTTTTTCTCTTGCAGTGCTCTTTTACGATACGCCTCTACTGATGAAATCCGATAGATGTTGAAAATGTTCAAAAAAGTTTTTACTCTATTGCAGAACTTTGGTATTTGATCTTTGAACTTCGATCTTTGATCCTTGTCAACAATTTTTCAAACAGTTTACGATAATCGAGATTTGAAGAGTTCAAGTGTGGATTTATTTTCTTTTATCGGATAATTGAAAGTATTGCATTGTAAAGAAGTGGCACTGCCGAAAACCGTCATTTTCGTCCGTCCCATGACTTTTTGCCGATACAATATCAGTTATACGATTTTTTATTATTTAAGATAATGTACATGGCTATTTCGTACAGCAAATTAATGAAAACAAGATAAAACGCATGAAAGTATAATTTAAAGTCAAATTTGAGCCGAAAAAAAATTTGCAAAAAATTCTGCCTGGACCCGGATTCGAACCTGCGTCGGCGTTTGGGCGTTAGAATTCATCACTTTGACTGGCGATATCACTATGCCTGGCATATAGCTGGTCCAAATAAGTATGATATTCGGATAGCTCATTCATTTTTGCATAACATATCAAAAATCCAGGCCCTGGAAATAATAGTAACATAGCAAGCCATGAGATCAAAACAAAAAAATCTTGTCAAAATTCGGAAAATCGAATATTTCTCTAACATGGAGTTATGAAAACTTATGAAACTTGGTATTCTTATATAACTTTGGATACTCTATCGAACGGTATACAACATGCCATGTAAATCACACTTTGATTTTTCGACTTTTGGTAGATCAAAAATCGATAATTTGGGTCCATTTTTTGACTGAAGTGTATACGTCCCCTAGGGACTCCAACCATTAAATATGAGTCACCCAGGATGATTTTGAAACATTGTGCCATGCCCCATCCGCTCTTATGGAGAACGCGTTTTAAGAGCATTTTTGATTCGAATTACTCGAAATTACCCAGACTACATGTGGATTCTCAATTGAGTGTATTTGTTAAACAATGAAATTTGGTTAAACTAGATGCATTGTCTCGCTAGATAAGCTCAGCTCACAACCATTTCATCATTCTATTTTCGTCTTATTCGCTCTCCCAATGCGGTCGATCGCTCTGAATTCGCTCTAGTATAACCTTCATTATCAGCTATGGTGAGTATCCAATCGATTCGAGATATTCTACAGTCGATTCTTGTCTTTCAAACTTAGCCTAGTGTGGTTTTTGATCAAGGATTAAGCATACGCTAGCCGTTTTTGGTGTTTCATAGTTTCATTCTGTAACACAATTGTCTGCATGAGTCCTGGAGATTACTGTAGTCTACTGATTACGATCGATAATTTCAGGGTCATAACGACTACTAACCATTTGATGCGGGAGGATCGGCTGACCACGAATAAGCCAATGGATCCGCGGACTGCCGATCCATAACCACTTCGACCCCCGATTCGACTATAGTGGCACTCCAATAAAAAAACGCACATGTCAGAATAGCTTACTTAGCTGATAAACAAGTATAATATTTATATTTATCAACATTCGTATACACAAAGCAAGACACATAAATATGACTAATGGAAAGTGATTGACATGTAAAGATGATACGCCACACTGGCCGGTCCAGTGTCTAGGACCAGGGCCGAAACACTTGATCGTTTTAGATTCTTTATTGTTCTACAGTTCTTTCTTTAAAAAATTGCAACACAACTCATTTTTAGTCTTTCTCGTTGACTCTTTCCTTATAATTTATGAATGACCAGTGTGGACAGTATCATCGATGGACAGGAGACTCCTAGGACACAAGGATTCCTCTCATGCATGATAAATTATTGATTGAGTGATAGTTCGAGACAGTTATTGATAATGTTGATCTACTTAACATCACTTTAGTCCCTAATTCTTATAAATTTACTTATTTCTCTCTGTTCTTCTCATCTTAATTGCGACGATCCATCAACCATAGATAAATATCTTCGTGCACCCTTATCATGTAGCTGTCTTAAGAGCATTTTTGATTCGAATTACTCAGAATCACCCAGACTACAGATGAATTCTCAATTCTCAATTGAGCGAGGCCACATCATACATGCAAGAAATCATATTATTTGTTGATTTCGAGACACTTAAGCCGCTTAAAGACATCATATTGCCTAATCCAAGCATCCGCTCAGACATTGCATATCTATGAAGTTGTGAGACTTCATGGTTATGTCTGAACGGGATTAGGCAATATGATGTCTTTACGCAGCCGAATATTTGGCTAACATTCTGTTTTACAGCTCACAAACATTTTGATATTCAAAAAATTAAATATTTAAAAGTATATTAACATTCTTTCATTGATATGTACACTGGTATCACATAGTTACTAGGCCAACTTTCTGTAAGTAATATTTCTGTACGGTTCCGGTCTCTAGAACCGATGGCCGAAACATCGGACCGCAGATTTTGATGTATTATAGTATCCTATCTTTGCTTTTTTTCTCTCCTCATAATGAAGATTTAAATTTCTTGCGTTCTTGTTGTGATTAAATTCCTTTTGATCTATGAGAGATGTTACTTAAAGAAGGAGACCCTTGAGTTGGCATGACTGAATTTATATTATTTGGTAATTGGCGTAAGGCACAATGCGAAAATGAGAGAGCCAAGTATGCACATCGGACGGGCATTCTCTACATGCCTTGAAAGTTGTACTTTCACATAGTGAGCTTTAAACATATCGGGAATCAATATCAGATATGTATTTCGATTCGTGCGATGAATCTCTATCATTCTATCCGAACAGTCTTATTACGAAAAAACTCGAGTGTCCCCTTCTTTAAAGGGAGCTTAACCTCACTCAATGGTCTCTTCGACACGCAATGCTCTCTCGTCGCTAGAGAACAGAGAAATAGTGTGCGCAATGAAGAGACCGTTGAGAGGTAACGCTTCCTTTAAGACAGAGCCATTTCACTGAATTTCCATTAATTCAATAATTCGTTCACACTATACCATCATCAATCGGAAACTCCGCATTTTTAGGGGGGCCATTAATTTGGTCGAGAGTGAAAAGTTGAGCCATTATTTTAGTAGTTGAGCCAATAATTTGGTTCGAAGTGGGGCTATTATTTTAGTCGCAAAGTTGAGCTGTTTTTTTGGCTTCAATAATGGCTCAACTACTGTAAATCGAGCCGTTTCACCGAGAGCCGTAAAATAGGTCGGCGATGTTTGCTAATTTCTTTCTTGTTAGTTCATGTCGGCATACTCGCCATGGAAGTTTTTCAACTAAATAATGTTGTTTTCGTTGCATTTCTAGTTTGTATTCTATTTTACAAAGTATTTTGCTAGTTGAGTAGAGTGTAGATGTTTTCGCTCCTTCATTAACTGTGCTCACTAATTGTTGCTTTTTCATTAATTTAATGTTACAGGGATATCTCGGCTCTCTCAAGATGGACCCGCTCAATTCACTTCTACTAGAACGGTAAGCATCTTACTACTTATGAAATGTCAAGGGTATTTAATTGTAAGTATTAAGTATTTATGCCAATTAAGTCGTAAGGCAAGATTAAGTGTTTGATTTTGAGACCGTTAATTGTTTCATGTTTCAGCGTCTTATCGCTTCGTCCTCAAGCCGTTTCCGAGGTGTCTGCGCAAAGTGGATGGGTTAGATGATGTTTTATTGATTTCTTATGCATCGTTTACCTTACGTGCCTACGCCGTAACCTCCTCCGCCGCGTCTCCGTCGTTACGGCGGAGGTTACGGCGTACGAGAATCTTGAGCAAGATGCCGCAAACATGTAACAGTCTCGTAAATTGCGAATAAATTGCTTCGTTGTTGCCTTAGAGCTCTGTTTAGGGTTAATTGCCGATTATTTGTTTCATCCTTGCTCTATTTATGGAGCAAGTTACTGGCAAAATATATTTTACTTGTTTTGTGCCGGGCAAGTTTGCGGCAAGGGTTGGGTCAGGTTGCGGCGATATTCCCCGTAAGTTTGCCCGATACTTGCGGCAAGCTTGCTTCACATTCTCTGTGTAAGGTAAATGTAACGATACATTAGCTATCATTGTTTATCGATTAACTTTGTTCATTGTACCTTGTTTAGGTGTGCGTCTTCTGCTACCAGTTCGGCGTCCATCACGCTAAAAGCCGACATCGGATGCATCTTCCCCGTGTAGCTGTATAGACTTTCACCATAAAGTCGTAGGACGCTTTATTTCATTTTTTTTGTAACTTAATCTAGGAAAGATATCAAGATAGTTTACAAGGGAAGCACCAGTTGCGACGGAACCAATTCTGTAAGGGACCCATATGGGTAGTTAGGGTTGAGGGGGGGACCGACAAAATTGTTTTCAAAAGCTGCTTGGCGGACCTATAAATCGATAATATCGATCGAAATGCGCGCGCCGCCAAAATACCCTACGAGATGCAACGTAGTGCGTGTAACGACATCGGCGGCTCAACAGGTAAGGCATCTCACTAGTACCCCCTCCCCCATGGTTCGATTCCCGTCCCTGTCACTATTCTTTTGCTGATTTTTACAAACTTCCTCAACTTCATTTTCATTGTTTTGTCATCATTTCAGAGCTTTATCATTCGAATAGAATACGGTGAAAGAAGAAATACACACGGGAAACTACATAAAAATAATCAGCATTGGTGCAAGTTCTCTCAGAAACATTCGAAGCAGAACGGATTCTCACACTTTGGGCAAAGTGTACACCCTTGTTCTGTGCATTGACATGGGCCATCGCTGCCTTTTCCGAATATGTAGGCCTTGGGGGCAGGGAATGGTTGAGGATGGTTCGGTTCGAATCCTCCTTTGTAGAATCGATACTGGATGAAAGGCTTGAATCGATCAGCGGACATAATCCAATAAACTTGAACTTGTCTGTTGGAGATCCCGATGTTCGGGAAGATTGGAGTGCGGAGAGAGAGAGGGACGATAGACGACGAATGTTGCTCATTTTAACTAGCTGAACTAGATTCACCGTATTCTATTCGAATGATAAAGCTCTGAAATGATGAAAAAACAATGAAAATGAAGTTGAGGAAGTTTGTAAAAATCAGCAAAAGAATAGTGACAGGGACGGGAATCGAACCACGGGGGAGGGGGGTACTAGTGAGATGCCTTACCTGTTGAGCCGCCGATGTCGTTACACGCACTACGTTGCATCTCGTAGGGTATTTTGGCGGCGCGCGCATTTCGATCGATATTATCGATTTATAGGTCCGCCAAGCAGCTTTTGCAAACAATTTTGTCGGTCCCCCCCTCAACCCTAACTACCCATATGGGTCCCTTACAGAATTGGTTCCGTCGCAACTGGTGCTTCCCTTGTTAGTCAATGTGTGCAACTGTTCAAGAAATACAACCATGATGTGTTGTCATAATTAAATTAGTTCACTGCTGCATAATGATGACGCATTCGGAGTGCGCTTTTCGAACACTACTGCAGAAGCCCAGATTGGGGGTGGGGCCTGAAGTAGGGGGTAGAAGGCATATCCTCCCCGGTTGGACTTGCCGTTGATTACCCAACACTTCTTGACATAATTCTTGAACATTATATCTTTATGACGTAGCTTCCACTCCTATTGTAGCGAAATCCACGTCGGTTTATCCATTTTAGGACTGCTTTCAGTCCATGTAGATTCTTGCCTCTGATGATAATCAGGAATTCAGAATACTCTGGGAGATAATAGTTTAGGGATTCGGAGGACAAAACTATAATTACCCTAATATTCTTTGGCCCCATTCGGCCCTAGCTCGTCCCCATTTTTGGTCGATCTGGGGATATTTTGGGCTTGTTCTCTTCACATGAGATGGCTGTAGCATGACTGAAATCAGTCTTCGATACTGATTAGGAATACGTTTTTAAAACGCTGTCCAATCGAGCTGAGCCTCGAAAAAAATCGATATTGAAATTCGGCCCGTCGATTCGAAAATTTATGTCTGCGTTTAATTTTGCCTGTCAGGGAGTGGACAATTCGGGCGTCCGATACCAAATACTATTTGTTATTATATCAACAGTGAGCCGCTTTTTTTCTGGATACCGTAACCCGCACTACCGTAATCGTAATACACGCACCGGGATTTGCCATGAACTTCGCCACATTATTATAGTGTACGGTAGTTCGTGTTGCGGTATATAGAAAAATAAAAGCTGGCTCATATTGGATATCATAGCAGTAGTATTAAAGTTCACAATCGCTGATAAGATAAAATAAGTTCTTTTTCTCTGGTTTTCGTAACAGTAAAACATATTAATCAAAACAAAAACAGCAAAATAAAAGTGCTGCAAGGGATCGAACAAAGAAGACAGTCGCACGCAGACACCTTATCCACTACTCTACATAGGCAGTTGTTTTAATAGTTGATAGATGAGCAAACAAACCCAGCTGGATTGTTTGTGTAGGAGACCACGCAAATTTTCGAATCGACTGGCCGAATTTCAATATCGATTTTCTCGATGCTCTGCTCTATAGGGCAGTATTTATATCTGATTCCTGATCAGTACCGAAGACTGATTTCAGTCATGTTACTGCCATCTTATGTGAAGATAACAAGCCCAAAATATCCCCTTGTTTGTTCTGATTCTTGTCAGACCCGCAGCAAACATTCTAACTACTCAATCTCAACACGTAGGCTTATGCTTCCCTTGTAGGAACTATAGTTTTAAATGACCAGAACGGTAGGGCCTCGAAGTCTTAAAAAATGTTTTGTGGTTCACATTTGCAGCCCGCTACAGCTTGAAATCGGAGTCCGAGCTATTTCATTTTTTTGCATGGGCAGCCCTCGGTGAGGTCTCCATTTCAATAAAGAACATACGTGCTCGAAAAGTGTACTTCGATTGCGTCATTACTATACAACAGTGAAGTAATTTAAATATACCAACACATCATGGTTATATTCCATGATGAATTACAAACCTTGACTATGCTTGATTTCCCGGATCAAAAGTTACAAAAAATA
Organism: Parapristionchus giblindavisi; assembly: GCA_943737045.1. Lineage (NCBI taxonomy): Eukaryota > Metazoa > Nematoda > Chromadorea > Rhabditida > Diplogasteridae > Parapristionchus > Parapristionchus giblindavisi. Next base: position 52,467 of record CALSFV010000491.1, read on the forward strand.
TCTAAAAAGAGCGTTCCATGACTTTATACTGTTATTGTTGTTATTCAATAGAATAGTGTACATTGTTTTCATATGAGTCCGCTTGAGAGAGAACCGAGCATAGCCAGTGGGGTCTAGCCCAGTTAAAAATCAAATTTTAGCGATCGGGTTATCAAGGTTGTTGATGATGGTGGTCATCTTCATTTTGAACATAGAGTCCATTTGCGCACAGCCTAAAAAAAATCCCCCATCCACACAACCTTGCTTCCCCATTCCCCAGTTTGTGCACATAGCCTTTCCCACATCGTGTCCACCTATGCTAGGGTCACCGTTGAGGCCAGACGGCGTCGCATTTAAATCTCTTTTTTATTTCATTTTTTCATCATCTGATGGTTAAAAAATGGCTGACGAACGTTCCGGGGTAGAATTTGATGGCGACAAAGCCTGTCTAATTCATTTTTTCATGAAAAATTCATTCTGATGGCGCGTTATAAAGAGTGGAAAACCGAAATCGGCGAGTTTTCATGAGCATATGCAAACTCGACATTTTAATTCAAGAGCGCGACAAAGGTCCGGGAATTCAAATAACGTCTTTCCGATTTAAATTTTCCGTTCAGTATAGCTGGAACTTAATTTTCCAACCCCCGTAAGTTTAACTGTATATACTGATCGGAATTTGAATTACCGGACCTTTGTCGCGCTTTCCGCTGTCAGGTTTCCATATGCGATTTAATGGCTGGAAACTCGCCGATTTCGGTTTTTTACTCTTTTAGCCATAAATCCATTCCGGTCCGATCTATGCAGGTCGCGTTTTACACTTTGAGAGAATTTCCGTTTTTGAAAATTTTTCTTGAAAAATGAATTCGACAGGTTCGCCATCAAATTCTGCCCCGGGAACATGGTCGCAAAATATTTGCATTGATAGATTCAAAGAAACAATTGAAATCGTGAATTAGGCGCGAAGGGGTCTGGTATTGTGAGGGGGTATCAAAACGACAACGGATTATAAATATGTTGGGAGATGGCCTATGGCAACAAAAGTTGTATCATTGTTATCAGTGGGGATGTACGGTATTGTGCTACCGTAACCGTCGGGAATCGCGAACTGATCATGAATTTTTCGCTTTCGGCCATTTTCAACCATGAACCCCGGGTCATGGTTGAATGAAAATAATCAGTTCGCGATTCCCGACGGTTACGGTAGCACAATACCGTACACTCCCACTGATTACAATGATACAACTTTTGTTGACATAGGCCATCTCCCAACAGATTTAAGATCCGTTGCCGTTTTGATTGTTGCCGTTTTGATCGTTGCCGTTCTGATACCTCCCTGGTATTGTGCGTATAAAATGTACTTGCATAAGAAAAAGACACGATGCTCCAAAGAACGGAAGTCGCTCAAAGTCTAGATCTCGCCCCGCCTCTCGATTGTCTCTCCACTGCCTCTCCCTAACCCGGCTGACCTTCGCCACGCGCTATTAGATATAAAAGAGATCGGCATAGTTTCTGAACCATGCAAAACCAGAAATAGTCTCTTCTACAAATAAAACAAGTGACTTTTATACGCTCAATATCAATACAAAATGACTATGTCCATCGTCATCAGTAGGGTTGGCAATAACGGACACGCATTGCGGGCCCGCAATGCTTGTTAAATCATTGCGGGCCCGCAATAGCATTGTGGCCCGCAATGACTACTTTATTCCTATCTGGCCACTTTTTGTGATCGGTCGTTCTTTTGTTCTCTTCACTTTCCTTCGCTCTCTCGTTTGCTTGAGAGAACAAAATCATTGCGGGCCCGCAATGGCATTGCGGGCCCGCAATGATTATACACCGCATTGCGGGCCCGCAATCATTAGAAATAAAGAGTCAAGGCCATTGCGGGCCGCAACCCCCGAATAGCCAACTCTAGTCATCAGCTTAGTCGAAAACCTTAGAAAAGTGCGATGTTATTGTTATAAATAAAATAAGAAGTTATAATATTATTAGAAGTTATATTTTGTTAGTGATACAAAATCAATTAAATGTTTATTGTTCGTTTCATTTTCTTGTCATGTTGTAATCGATATGTAAATATTGTATGTTATGAGAATAAAGAAGTTAATTGATGTATAAAACATTTAAATGTGTAATAAACATAAATGGAATTGGAATAAAAGTAAGCAAATAAAGGGCTAAACTTTTACTGGTCGAGCCAAATTATTGGCCAAATTATTGGCCCCACTTGAAAAGTTGAGCCATTAATTTGGACTAAAGTTTAGCGAAAAGTTTAGTGGGGCCATTATTATGACCAAATTATTGGCCCCACTTGAAAAGTTGAGCCATTAATTTGGACTAAAGTTGAGCGAAAAGTTTAGTGGGGCCATTATTTTGACCAAATTAATGGCTCAACTTTTCAAGTGGGGCTTGTCTGGTAGCCTAATTCGAGACTCAACTTTTAGCAAATTATTGGCCCCACTTTGACCAAATTATTGGCCCCCCTAAAAATGCGGAGAATGTTTTCGTCATAAATATTCTGTAAATATTAAAGATATTTTACTCATTTTATGATGAACAAACATCGACATTTCAACGTAACATTTTCAAAAAGTATACAAAGGGATATAAACTTAAATGTTACCATTTACCCCTTGCTGCCGTATTGTTCAGCAAAAAGAGAGATAAGCGATCACAGCTCATATCCGTGTAATTGAATTAATAACACCGAAATAACTCACGTTTCATGTAATATTATAATTATGTAATGAAAGCGTCACATAATAAGGCAGTGTATTCCGAGGAAAATGAAGAAATTGTCATCATCGGTGATGATCAGATATCGAATCAACAACAACAGCAGAATACAATGTCATTGTCAAGCACAGAACCATTAAGAAAACAATAACCATAACCCGACTCATTAGTTTGTATTGAAGACCCATGAACGGGTACTTCTATCTTCAATCTTCGTTATTTTCTGAGCAACAATTCCGTGACAAAGTCGCAAGACATGAACTTTTTTGCATGGCCTCTACAGGCTCTGACTCACACCATACACTCTCATTTACATGCTGCGAAATCATGATGGCGAGTCTATCCCAAGGGATATCCAAGAACTATCATGGATGATCAGTCTCAACGGGAATGTTATGTCTTTTGCTTCTTCTAATTATGTGATTATTTTCCATGAACTGTGCTCGTTATCCGACAAACATGACGACACAAGAGTAGACAGAGGAGTATTTTCAAACACCTCCGCCTGCGGTAGTTACGTCACCTAAAGTTTTGCAACCGTTCATGGATTCATACTTTCTTCATAATCAGCATCAAAGTCTGCGTTTTTGCAATACAATAATAATAATAATAATAATAATAATAATAATAATTATATAATCAACAAGGAGAATTTGTTTGTAATTTATCATTTGACAATGAGAGACAATATTCTCCATTCAAAAAGGCCACGAAAAGTTTGCTGTTGACTGAAGTAGACCTTTTACATTGACATTGAATCAACTTCATCTGCTTTTGATGTATGTTTCCTGGCTGGGTTACCATAATGTTTCTCCATTCCGAACAATTGTGTCTGGCAACAATCAAGAATTGAAGTAGATGAAACCCACGAAAACGTTTTCATCACTAATTTGCCCTGTTTGGTAGTGACTGTTTCTCGATAACACGGTAATAATTATGTTCCTATTAGTTGAAGTACTTCATGTTGATAATTTTCAATTTCTTCAAGTTCAAAGTATTTGGTCTTCAAATATTCATCACTCTAAAACAGTGGAATGTCCAGGAAGACTAAAAATCAAAGACTGCTTTTACGTGAGTTTAGATTGACATTATCCAATCTCACCTATTCATTAGCTTTTCTCCATTGTATTTGTATTATTACTATTCTAATGCTCCAGATCTTCTGAACTTCTGAATATGTCTCCGTCGACGTCAGTCTATTCATAAAAATATACAACATTGAAAATGTATTCTTAAAGACTTCCCGTGATGCGACAAAAACGTCATTACAAACACAATTTTCAACGTAGAAATCAACGACATGGCAAATTTGATAATATGGTCAACGAATCAAGACGCATTAGCAGGAAGTATTTTGAGAGAACTATGCACATCCATGTTTCAGGGAACAAGTTTTGGATGACATATGGGATCCAAGTTGATATGCAGTAGAATTTTGGCGTACGTGCTCGTACCGTAATTTAGCGGTTTGTTTATGGTTATAGCTAACGTTATATGATGACATATATTTAATGATTTAAAAAAAAATTTTTAAATTTGCATCAAGATAAGAATCTCACTTCGTAAAATGTCAGTCTAACTCCTGCACAAGTATCTAGACTTTGATTTTTAATTTTCCTGGAGATGAAGTCGAATAGCAAACTTTTCTCACGATATTTTATATTTTATGAATAGAAAGACGTCGATGTAGACGTATTCAGAAGTTCAAAAGATCTGGGCGTCATAATTTTAATAATATAATACATTGGGGGGGAAGCTAATGAATAGACGAGGTTGGATAATGTCAGTCTGTCCTGATGCAAAAGCATTCTTTGATTTTTAGTCGTATGGGTCCAAACACAGTTTTAGAATGATAAATATTTGAAGACAAAGTACTTTTAAACTTAAACAAATTGTAGATTATCGACCCTCATCAACATGAAGTTTTCCAAATTATGGCAACATGCTGATAATCACAAATGCAATCAAAAACCAAACAGTCACTTTCAAACAGACATAATGGATTTTATCCTCTTCTCCGGTATTTTTTGCTCGCGGGGCACACCGTTCAATACCGTGGTGTACGCAGTGGGGTACACCACGGGATAGAACCTTTAGACGGGGTCACCCGCGAGCTGTTAGTGCCTCTAGACGGGATGCCCGGCGAGGTGGAAGACGGCGTGCACCGAGGGGTTGGAGGGACGGTGTGCCCCGCGAGATTTGATGTCCTCCCCGCGAAGCACACCGTCCCTTCCACACCGTGGTGCTCCTCGCGGTGTACCCCACGAAATTTGGCCTCTCAACGGTGTGCCCCACGAGCAAAAAATATCGGAGTTGTCACAAATTTCTCGCCAATGTCTCGTTTCTTCTCGTCAATGGAGGCCCAAGTTTGGGTGGGCAATAAACCCTGATGTCGATCGACTGTGTTTGTTGTATATGACTTGGATTTTTTTTTTTCACTACGCACATCTAACCACTCTTGGGGTAGTATAGTACGCAATGGTAGGAGGACTTAGAAACCTCGGAAAGTAATCAATACTTGGTACCGAACGAATTGACTGCCTGGGCCAGGGTAGGTAGGAGCTCGACCTACAACTTCGTTCTTACAAAATTCGAAGAGGAATGGACCAAACGAGAGGATATGGTAAATGTATTAAGTTTGATCTAGTTGGTTTGGTTTATTTTCGGACGTGCTTGAATCGGAAACTCAGACACAGATGTAGGTCTAGTCAAATGTCGAAATACATCTGCGAACCTTTAAAGGAATACGCCATTTCACCCCCTTGATAGGTGACACTCGCAAGAACAAGAACTAGAGAGAAAAGACTTTAAATTTAGTTTCTGGTTAATTATTTTCAAACCAAGTATTTCGACCTATTATAGAATTACAAAGGTTTTTCATACACCACGCAAATGCCGAACTTAGTATTACTTGCCAAACTGTTGACTAAAAAATAAAAAAAAAATAAAAATAAAATAAAATAAAATAAACACTGATCAGTGACGGGGATATTCAAAGGATCCACTGTTTTACAAGTTTTTTCAAGCGATCACTACCCACAAAACTGGCTACTTTGTAATGTCCAAACACAGTTTAGCTATTTTATTAACGAAAATGAGGCTAATAAAGACCTCGCACTGATTCACAAACTTGATTGCTTTCTTGGACCAAAAGTTGCAAAAAATGGCCGATATTGTATTTATTATATTTCATCATTCTTGAACAAAAGTTTTTTTTTTTAAATCAGTTTTCCGAATGTGCGTTTTATCCATACTGTAGATATATTTTTAGCAGTTTATGTGGTGAATTCATTGATGGACTTTGTTTCATGCCATTTATCTAATCAATTTCATTCTAAGCAGGTAGATTTACGACTCGACTCGAAAATAAATATTCAGAAGCTAATTTGACCTTCTCTTCTCTATTTCATGTTCTTAAGATTGTCGCCTATCTAGAGGGTAAAATGGCGTATTCCTTTAAAGCTTCGCAGATCTAGTTCGGCATTTGACTACACCTGCATCGATATGTCTGAGAATTCCGATCCAAATACGTCCGAAAATGAACCCAATGGACAATATATAAGAATCCGTTTGTGTAAGAGTCGAACAAGGGTTGGCACAGGCCAAAAATTAAGATACCTTCAAAACTTGTGTATAGGGCTTATCGACAGTGCTGATGAAGATAGGCATAGTCTTTTTGGCTCCAGAGGTCCCGCAACGCCTGGGCGGGATTACGGTAAGATCACGTTTTCAGGCCATTCTCGGTCCATGGTAGAGCTAGAGGTATGAAAATTGGGCTCCTAGGACAGAATTTGATGGCGATGATGGCTGTGTACTGCATTAGTTTTGAAAATTTTTCAAAAGGTCGACAAGTGGAAATTTTGATGAAGACGTTTGCGCCCCAGACGAGTATGACAGTTCGAACCGGCGTGACGAGAGGATCACAACGATGTATTATGAGCAGTTCGAACTGTCATACTCGTCTTGGGCGCAAATGTCTCCATCAAAATTTCCACTTGTCGACCTTTTTCAAAATTTTCAATACTAATGAAGTAGGCAGCCATCATCGCCATCGAGTTCTGTCCTAGGAGCCCAATTTTCATACCTCTAGCTCTACCATGGACCGAGAATGGCCTGAAAACGTGATCTTACCGTAATTCCACCCAGGCGTTGCGGGCATAATTAGTCACTACCAATTCCCCTTTCGGGCGCCTTGGTGGGGCGATATGAGGCGGAAGGAGACACCAGTGATAAACACATTGCATATGTTTCACGGAATTCATATCAGCTTGTAGCGCGGATAGTAACCAGTGGCTTCTCCGCACTGTGCTAAACTATTCCAATAATTTTTACAGTAACCAACTGTAGATCACTACTGGGTCAGTGATAGTTGCTGACATGTTAATGAGGGTTTAGTAATCTTGAATATGTTCAGATTCAAAAGTATTAAGTCTTCAAATGTCTGATGTTGTCTGTCTATTGTGTATTGGACTTGATGTCTGGGAAAACTAAAAATCAAAGGCTGCATTGCATGAGTCTAGACTGGCCTTATTGCGTAGCGAGATTGATGCAAACTTACAAAGAAAACGTCCGCAAATAAACCAAAAGGACCACAAATAATGCCCATGATATTTACCGTATCCTCTCATTTGGTCCATTCCTCTATCTCTATTCAGATACATTATACATCAGCCTATTCATTATAATGAATATAGAAATACTATTATACATCTCACGTATGATAATTATGTTACGTAGTTTAAATATAGACTAAAGAATCGTCTTTAGAATGCAGACAGGGTGATGGGCACTAGGTCGAATGATAACCGTTGAATAAGAACCGACTGGATGATAACCGGAAGCTACCGGATGAGAACTGAGCGTATGAGAAGCGACTGGATGAGAACCTACTTGATGAGAACCCACCGGATGAGAACTGAGCGTATGAGAACCGACCGGATGAGAACCTACTTTATGAGAACCCACCGGATGAGAACTGAGTGTATGAGAACCGACCGGATGAGAACCTACTGGATGAGAACCCACTGAATGAGAACGTGTCGGATGAGAACTCAGCGGCCATTTCATACCAAATTTTGCGCTGGTCACGGGTAGATCAGTCTGACATTACAAAATGTGTCGGATGAGAACTCAGCGGTCATTTTATGAAAAAAATGTTCAAAAGTTGTCAGATCGATCGAGCATTGATGAAACAAGTATCCAATCATCACCCAGGCGCCAGGACGCCGGCGCCGGCACCGGCGCCCAAATAAAAAAAATGTTCTGGTACTTGTTTTATCAATGCTGAATCGATTTGACAAATTTGAATAATTTTTTATTTGGGCGCGGGCGCCGGCGTCCTGGCGCCTTTGTGACCATTTGGTACTTGTTGCATCAATGCACGATCGATCTGACAACTTTTAAACAATTTTTTCATAATATGACCGCTGAGTTCTCATCCGACACGTTCTCATTCAGCGGATTCTCATCCGGTCGGTTCTCATTCAGTAGGTTCTGATTCGGTCGGTTCTAATACGCTCAGTTCTCACTTAGTGGGTTATCATCCTTTGTGTTCTCATTCACTCGGTTCTTAAGCGCTCAGTTCTCATTGAGTGGGTTCTCATACGCTCAGTTCTCATCCGGTAGCTTCCGGTTATCATCCAGTCGGTTCTTATTCAACGGTTATCATTCGACCTAGTGCCGGGTGATGCAGACTAAATGAGATACGGATGTAAAAGCAATGGGCCATCTAAAAATACTCGCGTCAGGTTACCCAGTAAAGAAGATTCTGTAAAACAGTACAAAAGATTAGAACAATGAAGTAGATTCACTATAACATGTGTTTGTAAATCAAGGTTATAGCACTGCACCAACAAACGAAAGTAGTTCCGAAGATGACATTAGGAATTCCGGACTCAATTGACCTTGAATTGACAATGGTCTAGTAGTGATCTCCCGAAGGATCTCGTGTGTTCCTAGAATAACGGGATAATTTTACCTTTTTTTTACCAAGAAACTTAACGTAACATAACGTTCCAAAGTGCCAATTTGCTATTTTTCTACTTACTATGACTTCTACTCGTCAGACGTATGTTCAGCCATGCGGTTCACACACAACTAAAAATACCAAATACCATAGCCTTTTCCTCACAGTGCACTCATTAGTTTACGATCTTGGTCTATTCCTCAATCATCTATTCCCTGGGCTTTGTGCATGAATGCATCTTAACTGAAAACATTGAAAAATTCTGAAAAGTTCACTGACATTGCATTTTTTGACTACAATATGCGCATATCGCACTATATGTAGTTCATATGTTATCAACGTCACGCATGTATCTGGTCTTACGCATCCAATTCTATTCAATTCCATTATGGTAAATGTCACTGAACATCAACTTCCATTATACTTCCATTACTTTTATGAATGCCTCCCACGTCTGCTATTCTTCCTGTTATAATATTTCTAAAAGTAACATAGCGACGTCGGGATAACGCGTGTGATCTTTTGGTACGGGCAGACAAACATGTCTGCCTATGCGATATTTGGAAGCTTAGCTTCCAAGATTCTGAAATGTTCACTAACTCGGCTGAATGCTAAATTCGATTTAAACACATTAGTGAATCGTGAGAGACGTCGTATAAATATATCCAGTTACAGTAGTCCGACACATCTCTTTAAAGGCATACTCCAAGCTATTTTACTCTCCGCATTGGCAATACTCTATCGTAGACAAAGAAAGCGAGAGAGGGTGGCAAGAGCAGAGAATTTCAAATTAACTTGTGTTGCCGCTTAAATGTCAGAACTTTTTCGCCTTTGATCGATCTGCAAAAGATAAGGGATTTAAAGGATAATCAGAAAAAGAACCGAAAAGAAAAGTCTTTTAAGCGCTCAATACCAAAGTCTGCACAAAATTCCACAAATTTCTTTGAGAATGATGTAGAGATTATACTTTTTGCACAGAAATAATCTCCGATGCAAATAGCAATGAAAAATATAATGCAACACCCACACCTAAATCCCGATTTAAGAAAAAAATGTTACTTTTTCCATTATCATAGTGAAGCCATTTAAAGATTCGTGGAATCGGAAATTGTTCAGGATCCAAAACATTTAAATATATCTGCACGGAAAGTTTGTTTGTCTACTGAATCAGTAGTTTGAAGCTCTTGAAAACGAAAAAAGTTGTTTATAATTTTCATTAACCTTTAACGGGTTTCACTATAATATAGAAAAAGTTGGGTTTTTTACCATCAATTTACTATTTTTGTTTCAATTTCACTTGTAAATGTTAATGATCTGACAACTGACATGAACTAATCGGATAGTCCCAAATTGGTACAGAAAAACAACTAAGATCTCCAGTGTCATCGTTTTCGTTGCTTTCTCGCAACAGAAGACATCCATGCCTTTGGTATAAAAACATGTTTGGGATCTAAAATTCTCGGACAAATCGTTCAAAGTGGATTTATGAAATGGTTAAAATGTTAGTTCCAAAATCCGCCGTCTAAGATCAGTGCTTTTAGCGCAAATTCCTTCATACGCCATCATCAATCTGTCATGGACAAAATTCTTTACTATCTATAGCTTTTAGTATATTGTGCGTATAAAATGTACTTCCATAAGAAGATGACAAATGGTGCTAACGAACGGAAGTCACAATCGAGAGGCGATCGAGATGTAGCCTTCTACATCTCGCCCCTCCTCTCGATTGTCTCTCCGCTGCCTCTCTCTAACCCGGCTGACCTTCGCCGCGCGCTATATTATATATAAAAGAGATCGGCATAGTTTCTGAACCATGCAAAACAAGAAAGTCTCTTATGGGAGTGGTTGGCTACTCTCGTACCAAATAAACAAGTGTATTTTATACGGTCAATAGCTGTTTCTCGAGAATATTAGAGGCAGATCTTCTTATCAGTCCTAATTAGCGATCGCTAATGAGCGCATATAATTGGCACAGTGACGAGGGTAGAGGAATGTGAAGTGGTCATGTGAAGAGGTTTGCCATGTAGTAATGATAGTAGTCGACTATCGATTGCGATATTATGGACAGAGCTGTGCGTAATGGCCTAACAAGGGAACTCTCTCAACTTAATGTGGCCATATGACATGGGAATAATTTACCTGAATCAGTTTTCGATGCTGATTACGAATCCGTTATCAAACGTTTCCCAATCGAGCTGAGATTCGAGAAAATCGATCTTGAAATTCGACTATTTGATTCGAAAATTCACAACTTACCTACAATATCCACTAAATTACAGCAGGAGGTGTTTGGATAATTGATGGATGAGTTTATGAACGCATTGGGATGGTTCATATAGGAAGTCTCACGAATTTCCGAATAAATTAGCGAATTTTAATATTGATTTTCTCGAATCTCAGCTCGATTGGGCAACGTTTGAAAACGGATTCGTAATCAGCATCGAAAACTGATTCAGGTAAATTATTCCCAAGTCATATGGCCACATTAAGTTGGGAGAGTTCCCTTGTAAGGACAAAAATTACAACCCTTTTCGCTACCCGCAAGAGACAAGGGGCACTTTTCCCCGCTCATGTTACAAAAGAAGTCCTGTAAATTTCCATAATTGAAAAAAAACATTAATATTAAAAATTTGGCCCAGACAGACTTTCAGTCTTTTGCTCTTTAAAAGGACGCAGTGTCTAGGAGTGTAGACAAGAAACTGGAAGGGAATAATACTGTTCAGTTCACAGCATACTACAAAGTCTGTTTGAATTCGATGATTTGTTGCAAAATCCAATCGTACGTAGGATAGAGAACAGCTCCCTTCAAAAGTTGCGAAATGAATTGAACAACCGAGAAAACTCTCCTCGTTTTGCACACTCTCTCGTATATTGTGTTTCGTTTCTTATATTTTCGTCATTTTGGAACACCAAATAATGGTGCCAATGCGTTCATAGCGCGTTAATTGCCCTGCAAATTGATCAACTTTCTTAGAAAAAAGTGATGTTAAAATGCGACATGTCTCTAGGGAAGTAGCCATCAAACATAGCAATTTTCTATAGTGTCGTAACTTCTGACGCTAAGATTCTATTTACTCGTGGAACATGTGATGATTGTGAGTCAGTGTAACCATTGAGATCTTAAAGAATATCATTTTCTAAATTATTACGAAAAAAGTGACGAGGGTCTACACCATTAGACATACAACATTCCAACTTCCATTGGAAGATGATGGAACATAAAAACCGTTTTGGAGCTCGCTTATTGGTTTTACAGTAGCTCATCTGAGTCACATGCTCATAGCCAACATGCACATCAGAGTCTACTCTTGGTAAATGTGTTCAAACAGTAACTGTAAAATCTGAGCCAAAAGTTATGACATTGCTAAAGATTTGGCGCATTCTGTTGACTGCTACTGTATATTCCGTCAAAACGAGAGAAAACGACACAAGTAGGAGAGTATACGGAAAAATCTCCAACAATTGCGCACAGCCTCCTACTTGTGTCGTTTTCATTCGTTTTTTCGATAAATATTAGTTCCGGTAACAGTATTATATCACCTGTTTTTCCTACTTCTGCATTCTCGTCATTTAGATCTATTCGATCTCTCCCACACATATAATCTCGAGTCCATGTCTAGTCGGATTCGCTGACTCCGCCCACTTAGGACTCCACCCATCAAGCCACGCCTCCCGATTCTACTCCTATATAACGGTGGGAAAGTCCCGGAAGGACAGCATACAGTACTTCTCTGGTCTCTGCTCTCTGCTCTTCAACAAGAAGAAAATGCTGGTAAAAATGTGAGTACCGTATTCCATTTATTTCGAAAATGCCAAAGCAAATGTTGTACTGTGTCCAATCTTAGAAAAAAATATAACCTAGTCAATATCTCGCTCAACAAAGTTTTGCAGAACTGCAAAACCTCTTTGAGCTATCTCAAAAACCCACAGTGAAATCAATATATTATCCCTAAAAGTTGAAAATTATGATTTCTAGCTGTGCCTTAACCGCGCTGATCGTCTTCGTGGATTCAGCAGTCCCCAATCGTCATCAAATTGAAGAATACGCTGCGAAGACTGTCAGTAATGTGTTCAAATCTCACGAAAAGAAAAGAAGAGTGGCGAGAGAGTGTGCAAATAGGGGAGAGTTTTTTGGAATGATCATAGGAAACGGCAAATTAGTCCTTTTCACAAAACTATTAATTTCGCTTTCAAGTGAAAAATTGTAAGCGTTCTCTTCACCGCGCTATGCTGTCTTTATACCTATGATAACAAATATAACATATAAATAATGCAATATTAGAGATTCATCTCGATAATAGGACTTTAACGGTTCGGCTGCAGTGAATCTAAAAACATGCCCCGAGATAATTTTACTCTTCGCTCTGACAACGCTCTCTCTTCGACAAAGATAACGAGAGAGCATTGATAGGGCGGAGTTTCCAATTAGCTCGGTGTGCGACTTTAAACGTTCGAAGGGATGTCGTAAAAATATGATTTTTTTGCAGAAAAAATCATTCATCTTTGGACATTCGTGCGCGTTCTTTACCGATCGTTTTCTCGACGATAGGGATTGTACGGTAATGCCAGGGGAACGTGTGGATGGCGATTCTCTCATGGATCAAAAACTTATTCGCCTCTGGTAAGTTCCAACAGCAGTAATAAATATAAGAATAATTACACTCATACATTTTAATTTTATTTAAAAAAAAACGCGTAATGCTAAATGAAAAATTGACCGGGTCGCTGCACTCTGGTATTTCGAAACTTAAAGTCTACTTAAACTACATCACAGACTTAAAGTAGACTTTAAGTAAACTTAAAGTGAAAGAACATTTGACGCAATGCATTACAGTATACCACACCACTTTAAGTAGACTTACGTTTAACTTTAAGTAGACTTACAAGTCTACTTCAAGTGAAAACTTTAAGTAGACTTTAAGTTTCGAAATACCAGAGCATGACCAGATTGACCGTTCAGCACCACAGAATTCGGGTGTAATAGTAAGACATTTTCGCATGAAAGCGACACAGTTAAGAGGGCGCTCATTTTGAGAGAGTTTATATATTATGTTGAATGGTCGCTCTGGCTTTAAAATGAACACTGTGGCATAATGGCTTGTAGCACTTTCGAAGACGAAATCAATAATAATACTTACTTTATTATGCGGATACGTAATGAAACAATATGTTTAAAGCGACATCCCAAGCCAATTTGAAACTCTCCGCTCTGGCCACACTCTCTGGCTTTCCTTCTCTGCGAGAGAGTTTTGCCAATACGGAGAGTAAGTGCCTTTAAGGACACGAAACAAGAAAATGGTGAACAAGTACGCTGTTTAATTTTACTTTCCGTCCATCTATTATTTCAGACAAACACAGAATGTGGTTACAATATCCTTGTTCATTGGAGTGGTGTCCCTATTCTCTCTCGCTTTCTTTGTCTGCGAGAGAACACAACCAGAGCGGAGAGTAGAATTAGCTCGTGGCGTACCTTTAAATATCTTTAAAATATGATTTTTGAGGAACGCCTACTCGAAGGAAATACATGATGCATGTGAGAATAAGCCCAATGTGATCAAATATGTCGATCGAGAATACGGACAACTGTAAGTTCTAATCATTCCGAAATGTATATAATTAGGAACATTAGCAGGAAAAACCGCAGTTTTCGATTTATTGCACCACCCAAACTGCCATTGGTAGCTTTTGGATATGTGAATTTCAAAAAAATACAGTATGCTTGCCCAGTTTCAATCACTTTTCTCGGCCAAAATAATAATTATAATATTTTCGTTGCAGATTCCAAGACATACTGAATTCGGAGGAACACAAACCATATTTTACTATATTTTCTTCCAAGTGCATCTGAAGGAATACCCATTCTTCCTCTAACTGACAACAAGCTTCTTTCGTAACATCTCCCGCTTCAAAGGCGTACCACACGCTAATTTGAAACTCTCCGCTATGGTCCCACTCTCTCACTTTCTTTGAATGCGAGAGAGTATTGCCAATGCGGAGAGTAAAATTAGCTCGGGGTGTGACTTTCACAAATTCGAATTGTATAGTGTTATTGTTAATCCTAATCATAATATATATAGATGTATTCTCTACCTCGAATAGTCAATAATATCTACCTTTAACAATAGTTATACCTCAAATATTCATTTAAAATCAAGGATATTTCCATATTCCTCATGTTATATTCCATTCTATTCTGTCTGTTGTATTGGTTATAGTAATAAAGATCCATGGTTTCCGGTGGACTACAAACATCGGCTCTAAAGCTGGAGAAAAAGCAATGCGAAAAGGGATAATCCGATGTGAGATTAAGAGACCGGCTCGGTAAGACTCGAGCATTTTGACCCCCTGCCGGACATTCGCGAGGAATTTCGATCTGGCCCTCAATACTTTCATCATAGACACATACCGGGGGGAGACCGATGAAAGTTATAGTGAAAATGCCCTTAGGCTCAAACCCGGCTCAAATATGTCACATTAATTAAAAAATTGAAAAAATCATATCTTTTCAATCGTGATAGCTAGGACTTTTATTTCTTTTTATTAGTGAATAACATGTCAAGCACTCTTACAAACACTGCTGAACACTAATATCATATCGTTTTGAATATGTTTTTTCGGGTCTGATTTTCAGATTTTTTTCCTTCTATCCTCGTTGAAGAGATACTGCAAGAAAATTCATAGTGCATATTGTAGCCCTGACGATTATGTACATGTTGGTCACATTCCCTTGGCCAGCCAGTTTGTCATAAGCCTCGAGAATTGCAACTGAATATGAGATATGTGTAAATTGGAAAAATCGAAAATTAAATTTCTTGAAATTCGCAAGAGCAAGAGTTAGCTTTACAATGTCATTTTACTCGTAGCGATGCGCGTACATAGGAAAAATATACAAATAGACTTGGACTACATTTTTTTAAAATTTAGAAAAATAATTATTTTATTTTTATTTTTTCAACTGCCACATTCAGTCGACCGTCAAGGAAAGTTGATTCATAGGGCGGATGGTGGCTAATGCATGTGCGTTTGCAGAAACGACTGCAACGTGAAGAGTCGTCGTTTAGCAGATCTTGAATTTATTTTTTTATTTATCAAACTTGAATATTTATATGTTTCTTTCATATAAATCGGTTGGAAGGTAGCGCATTGCATCCAAAGCTGTACCATTTTAATCAGTACGAGTATACGCTATTGGACTACCGTCAACGTCAAGAATCGCGAACTGATTTTTTTTCAGTCGACCCATTATTTTCAACCATGACCCCGGGTTCATGGTTGAGAATGGCTGAGGTCGAAAAATTCATGATGATCCCAGACCAAATACTATTTGGCATTACATCAACAGTGGACCAACTTTTATTTTTATGGATTCCATAACTCGAATTACCGTAATAGTAATGCACGTACATGAATTTTCCGAGAATCTCACCACATTATTATAGGATACGGTAGCTAGATTACGGTAATTCGAACTATGGTATCCATAAAAATAAAAGTTGGCCCACTGCTGATATAATGCCAAATAGTATTTGATCTGGGATCATCATGAATTTTCGGCCTCAGAAATTCTCAACCATGAACCCGGGGTCATGGTTGAAAATCATGAGTCGACTGAAAAAAAAATCAGTTCGCGATTCTTGACGTTGACGGTAGTCCAATAGCGTATACTCCTACTGATTAAAATGGTACAGCTTTGGATGCAATACGCTACCTTCCAACCGATTTATATGAAAGAAACATATAAATATTCAAGTTTGATAAATAAAAAAATAAATTCAAGATCTGCGAAACGACGACTCATCACGTTGCAGTCGTTTCTGCAAACGCACATGCATTAGCCACCATCCGCCCTATGAATCAACTTGCCTTGACGGTCGACTGAATGTGGCAGTTGAAAAAATAAAAATAAAATAATTATTTTTCTAAATTTTTTTAAAATGTAGTCCAAGTCTATTTGTATATTTTTCCTATATACGCGCATCACTACGAGTAAAATGACATTATAAAGCTAACTCTTGCTCTTGCGAATTTCAAGAAATTTAATTTTCGATTTTTCCAATTTACACATATCTCATATTCAGTTGCAATTCTCGAGGCTTATGACAAACTGGCTGGCCAAGGGAATGTGACCAACATGTACATAATCGTCAGGGCTACAATATGCACTATGAATTTTCTTGCAGTATCTCTTCAACGAAGATAGAAGGAAAAAAATCTGAAAATCAGACCCGAAAAAACATATTCAAAACGATATGATATTAGTGTTCAGCAGTGTTTGTAAGAGTGCTTGACATGTTGTTCACTAATAAAAAGAAATAAAAGTCCTAGCTATCACGATTGAAAAGATATGAATTTTTCAATTTTTTTAATTAATGTGACATATTTGAGCCGGGTTTGAGCCTAAGGGCATTTTCACTATAACTTTCATCGGTCTCCCCCGGTATGCGTCTATGATGAAAGTATTGAGGGCCAGATCGAAATTCCTCGCGAATGTCCGGACCATGCTCGAGTCTTACCGAGCCGGTCTCTTAAATGAATTCGAATTAGAACCAAGGGAATCCATGTAGTAAATTATGTCTGCAACATCTTCATTATGTTATCATGTCCTATAAGTAACTTAATATGATATATATGATTATCATTATAATTTTAGAGACTCGAATAATTTAGATCGTTTTGCAATATTTCTATAGAACTCGCTGAACATGGCCATGTCTTCTAACTTATACACTGGAAGAATCATGCGATCCATGTAATCCAAGGCTCCGAATCTCTGAATGAAAATCTGATATTACTCCAAGGGAATCCATGTAATGAACGCAGTCTGCAACATCTTTAGAATGTTATCATTAACGATAAATATATAATATATTATTAATATTCTGGAAACCATATCACTCACATCATCGTCATGTCTTTTAATATCACACTGGGCAAAAAATCATGCTCAATAAACCCATGGGCAACAGGTATATTTGTTACGAAATAATTATTTGGACGCGGAACTTATTGTTAGTTGTCGTTGCGAAAAAAAATTGCGAAACACCTCGCGGAAGAGAACAACTCTCGTTACCTTTTCGAAATCTCCTTTATATTGGAAGGGTCTCATTGTCAAGTGATTCAGAGCTTTTGAAATACTAATACTTTTGAGATGGCAACATCGTACGATTTGTTTTGGCTGTGCATAGGAAATTCATTACAATAAGAAGCATGCCATGTATAGTTATTAATTAAAGTGAGCCATTGACTAAATATCGTTGAAAATACTGGTTTCTTTCCGGATTTTTTCGAGTTTTAAAACTGTACAATTCTTCCTGTAAAATGATTGTAGTGTAATAATGTTGGATTCTGTAAATGAAAGATCGCAAAATATATCAAATTGAGAAAGATGTAAAAACATGACAAGTATTACGGTGAAATTCACGACTTGAAGGATTTCTCAAGAGCCGAGATTTTTAGGATTTGTTTATTTATACATATATTTCCAATTATCATCGATAATTTGTTGAGTGGGATGATATCCCATGATATCATATCAACATCTCTCCCACTTGAGAATCCATAGATACTATATTCCAGTCGGCACGAATCCCAATAATTGGCGCATATATTACTGAAGTAGTTTGAATTTAAAATGATTTGAAGTGTTTATTAAGGGTATGATGTGATGATAATAGAGATCATGGGATCAACAGTTTGAGCTCATGTTTTCGGCAGGAAAAATTTAATACAGAAAAGAATGTAAGTATCCACATTATCCACTCTTGTTGCGGTGTTACATTTTCGAGACGAATAAGTGTCCGATAACTTTATTTGTTGGTGTGTTGGGTCTCTAGTCGAAATAGTCGCGAGTAATTGTCGCGCGAAAGAGTTTGTTCAAGCAGTGGCAAGTAGTCCATACATATTGAATAAATAAAATGATTAATCAATCCTTCTTTTGATGTCTATCTTTCCCTCTTTATTCCTTGTGAATGTCTTTTAATGGAGTTAAGATGGGTTGAAGTAGATATCGAAAATGTCCTACATCATCTCATTAATAAACGCGACAAACTGTTTTAACGGGAGCGTTACCTCTCTCAATGGTCGCTGCATTGTGTACACTATTTCTCTGTTCTCTATCAACGAGAGAGCATTGCGCGTCGAAGAAGCCATTGAGTGAGGTAACGTTCCCTTTAAACTTCCGCTTCAGTAATATATGCGATAAGTAGTGAAACTTGTGCAGACTAGAATAAACTATTTATGTACAAGTGGGTGAGATGTTGTTATTATATCAGTTGATATATGTCACAAATCTGGGTCGGTGAATAGGAACATAATCATTAGCTAATCAATCAGTTGTGGTGATTTATAATTATCCACTATACCCCCTTTCGCTGCCGCCTTCAAACGATGCGCTAATAACGCGACGGACCTCCATCAAATCCTGTATTAAGACACCGGCTCAGTGAGATTCCAGATAGTGCCGGACATCGACCTCACCGATATGGCTCAAAATTTTTTTGTGGATACCCCCATTGCCTCTATCACAAAATGGGTATTCATTTGGGCTGGGTCCTTGAAACACAGATATTTCGGGTTCTCGAAATTTGAAAACTCGATTTTCTCCCAAAAAAGGTGGAGCGACCTAGGTCCAATATTAGTATGGAATAATTATATTTCATTGCTCAATCAATCAAAAGGCTTTGGTCGACCTGGTCGGCTGTGAACACACTTCACGTGACACATTCATGTATCACGTGTTCCAATCAATAGCGCGACGTCCGATCCAGTAGATCGAACTCGCGCGTCTCTCGAGTGAGATAGTCTCTCACTAGCCCCCTTCCCTTCACTGTTCTTCGTGTGTTCGGCTGTGTTTCCCTTCTTCCTTTTTGGAAGTTTCCGTTTGTTTTCACACGTATTATCTTGCCTTGTCGGTAATCCGGACCCCTTGGTCTCGTGCGCCCGCAAGTGCTTATCTGTCGGTAATCCGGACTACGGTCCCGTGCGCCCGCAGATTCTGTCGGTTATCCGGGTCATAGACCTCGAGAACCCGCAGGTTAACGATAGACAACTGTCGTATTTTCAGTCCTAACTAGGACCCAAAATACCGCAGAATTGATAATGTCTAATCGTAATCACGTTTTTATCGTGCTTGATTGCTTAAAGAGTATCTCATAAATCTTGATACATGCAATATCGCCGTTTCGTGATTAATTATGTTTCTCTATCATTGAAACATTGTCAAACCATTCATTTCAGATGGCAGACAAGTACTGTGTCGATCAAGAGATGTTGTTCCAAGTATGGGACACGACGACGCGTAAGATGAATGGAGCATATAAGGTTAATCCTAGTAAATCCTAATTTTTCATATTTGATGAATTCAGGTAGCGTCGCATCCGTCGACGTCGACGATGAAGAGCCTTCGTCTGCTAATATGAAGGCTGATCATCGCAATCCGAATAGGTTCAACAATTCGGGTTAGTATTTTATCATCATTATTATCAACAGATTGAATAAGATGGTCAAATAATTGTAATCATGATATTTAATCTCACTGATTTTTTTTTCAGTGCTGATCGCCTCTAATGGAAACAGAGGCGAGCTCCAGACCCAAGAGGTCTGAATGAGAGCTACTCAGTCGTGGATAGGATTGATGTACTACTCCGAGAGGGAGGCTCCATCCACCATCTCTCCAATTCTGGAGGTCTGAGACTAGGTAATATCATTAATGACATGTACGACACATGTTATATAAATAATATCATCAGTCATGCTCCCTATTTACAGGGAGAGTCGGCATACCGCACTGGGGAGAGGCTGAACTCTCTTCAGCCTCCAAGAGGACATCTCAGCCAGGCATCTATTGTACAAGAACGGCTTGTAAGGTATGCATTACCTGATAATTGTACTAGATTATTCATGATGAATACATCTATTCAGATCGGAGTAAGTCTACACTTACAACTCGGAGCCCATGGAGATCAAAACTGAGCGACTCATGGACAGCACTCCGAGATGCCGTGGACCTCATCTGCTTTATATGAAGGTTAGTTCACGGTTCTATCCCAAGCTCAAATAGCAGCACGATGAATAGGAAACTAAATTGCACAAAAATAGACTGATAGTATGTCTGACAATTTTGTTTCCTCACGATCTGGTGTAGTCCTTTCAAAAGAATAAGTTGCGCAATTAGTAACTTGATATCTCCCATCCCAAAATGCGTATTGAAGGAGGGGATAGATGCTCTTTTGACCAAGGATATGGTTTTTGGATTTCAAAAACTTTGTGACTTGTATTTCACATATTCTGTCATTCCAAGAGAGACAGCTACACATAGCAGAACCATCATATTTCAATGCAATGTTCATTGTCTGGTCGTTTCAAATGGAACGGTTAGTATGGTGCTAGCTAGTGATTATTGAGAAAAGGTTATATGAGAACATCGTTATGAAATAAGCTAATCATTTCTATCGATCCATAATGCTACACCTTTTCTTTAAAATGTTTTTGCCTGCTTGATACATCCTCTCATATTTATACATATGACGTGTATATTAGTATCATGCTTGCATTTATTCGCTGCCTCATCTACCTGAACAATAGTAGTTTACGCTCATTTCAGTAGATTACAGCGTCTTACTAACAATAAAGGTAGAGGAGAATGTACATTGGAAAATGCCAAAAAGTCACGTTAATCGTGATGTAACGGACTGTGTTTTCCGATAATTTTTGCTTTCTCCGGCATTGTATGCCTTCTCGCATTCGCTTTCACACGTTTCTATGGACACTATCCATTATTGAAGCGTTGTACATATGCTATATGCAAGAATGTAAAATTCACTCTTTACAATCTTTGAGGATGTCAATCTAATAGTCAATTGTACAGTCACAATTGACACTGACACCTACATCTATTTTATTGAATTTCTAGGAATCGATATTGATTCTATTTATATGAAATTCTTTATTAGACGCTAGACGAAGTTGAACGGATTCGCATTGAGTCGTTGAGTTTTAGCGAAAGAAGTTATCACGCTTTGAGTTTGACTCTCTTTTGGGTCTCGTTAAGCATATTTCTGTAATTAACGCTTCTCTGTATTGTACACGAGACATCTACAGAGACACTTTGTTCCTATAGCTAGGTTGATCAGCTATTGTTTTACGATATTGCTGAACTAAGAAAGCTTAAAGGATCTGGACTTATTTATACTCAAATTGTCCACACAGAAATGCTTCGCTATATTTAATAAACCCCATCCTATGCGCTTGCACAAATGTTTTCCTACACGAATAGGGCCTAGTTGGCAATGATCAATTGCGAAAAAGGGGGGGGGTACATGTTACCTAATACTATTATAGTATAGTATACTAGTGATAGCACATTGAAGTGTTAGAATTATACGTACGCTATTACATTCCTCATAAGGGGCGTAGAAAGAGTAGACAAAAAATGATCTACTCCGTGGAATATGCTGTTGGGTCATTAGCTCAAATTTCTCCACAACTGACATCTCAGTCCCCGGAAGATTAAAGGCATGCATGAGGAAAGATCATATATTGACCTAAATATTTACTAATTTTTCGTAATATTCGGTAAATGATGTCTAAATCAGTTTGCCTACGAAATGCAGTCCATAATTCTCATTTCGTTCTGACACCGGTAGTCGAGAGGTGGACACATTTACTCAAAACAGTGGTCCAATAGGCAGATGTTTTTCCTCCCTTATATCTATTCGATAGGGTAATTCAAAAACTATTTGAGATGGAATATCTACCATCATAGTTTTTTTCCAGAATGGAAATATCACGTCTTCGTGATTATGATTCCTTATCAATTCTGGGTGAACCGCCTAGGTCTATCGAGTTGAAAGGGAAAATTATCTCGAACCCCTCTGGTGATTGTCATCAGGTACTTGTGCAAAGTACCAACACTTCGTATGATAAATCTCACCGGATTCGGGGGTTCTTCTGAATCCGATATACATGTTCTACTAAATAGTTGAGAACCCTCAGCTAGAACACAATATTGATTCAGCGAGATCATGGAATATATACTGCGCTAAACATAGCTATCCAAGTATCACGTCCCTAAAATTAATCTTGAGCTATTTAGCCGAGACGAATGAATATAAAGATTATTCAACACCTGTTTGGGGGATATAATACTTTGTTATATATATGACAAAATAGTCGAAAAAACCTTGGATAGGAATTTATCAGAGATTCATGAAAAGAATCTTTAATATTGATCTCGAAATCCTCTGATATTCCTCACCAACAGAACCAAAATGCGCTTTATCAGTTTCTGGGATGGTGTTGAGATCTCTGAGTCGAAGTCACACGTTCTATTGAATAGTTGATCACTCACAACTAGAATAAGACATTGATTCAGCAACGAGATCATGATAAGAATGCTGCGCAAATCCTAAATATCCAGTAATTAATCTCGAATTAAAGCCGAGTCGAATGAATAGAAAAAGCATTCAACACCATTGAAAGATGGCGGCTAATATATATGTCTTATTATGATAACAACAAAGAGATTAGAAAACTTGGATAGGAGTTTGACAGAAAGATTCATGAAAGGAATCCTTTTTAAATCACCACCAAAGGCAAAATACTCCTTATTGTATACCATTACAACATTGGAGATATCATGGTATTAGAATCCATAGAATCTTGGGGTGATTCTGTTTAACTCACGTTGAAACAGTTTATGCTGAATTTGACAACATTTGGTCTATGCTTACCAAACCGTAGCGGAAATTTCCAGTCCAAAAACGGTCGCAATTGTCAGAATAATGGCTCTCGTAAACATTTCTATTTTCGTGCAAGAGCCACATTCAGCGAAGTACTTCCATATCTAAGAAAGTGTTTTATGTTCTATTAGTTCTATAGAATAGATAATTAGAGCAAAATGAAGGATAAAACAGATGTTTATCTCATTACTTTCCTCTATACAACCGCATAGATCGGTTTCATCTTGAACGGTTGCGCGATAGATAAAAGAAGTACTTGCTCTTTTCGGGTAAACAAATTTGTACCTCCTAAACAAGAGCAGTTTCAGTTAGCAGCGCTAAAAGGCTAGAATTTCCTCTATGAAATCCTCGAACTCCCCCGATAACTTTCGAGCATTTCTACTAAACAGAGGGAATTTAAGACAAAGATATCAACCAGAATACAGTAAAGTAAAGGTTGTCTTTGAAAAAGCCTTTTGATTGATTGAGCAATGAAATATAATGTTATATTTTGCTAGATAAACGAAGTTTATTGAAGTAAAATATTTATTATAAGTCATTGCGAAATCAATCAAAGCCCTCCACACCCACCCTTGATTGATTTATAACCTTAACGTTTCTGATTCAGGAAGTCGTCTTCATCAAGGAAAGGAGAGCTGAAGATGGATTGCAATCGAAGCTTATTCGCATAAGAAGCGTTGAGAGGCTACGATAGGATTCTTCGATGAAGAATAAATGATCCATTTACAGAGACTATCACATTTTTCGTTATGTTATTACGAATAAATATTAATCCATATTTCACTATAAAGATTTGGATTTGTTGTCTCTGTTTCAAACACACCCTCACACACAACAGTGAAGGGAAGGGGGCTAGTGAGAGACTATCTCACTCGAGAGACGCGCGAGTTCGATCTACTGGATCGGACGTCGCGCTATTGATTGGAACACGTGATACATGAATGTGTCACGTGAAGTGTGTTCACAGCCGACCAGGTCGACCAAAGCCTTTTGATTGATTTCGCAATGACTTATAATAAATATTTTACTTCAATAAACTTCGTTTATCTAGCAAAATATAACATTATATATATGCCTATGCAACAAAAACTCGCTATTGGACGATCCGGGTATCCTATCGCAAACTGATTTTTTTACCTCCTCAAAACATTCTAAATTTAATTAAAATTTTAAAACAAAAAACGGCAGACTAATATTTACCTCATTTTATAGAGCAAAAAAATCCGCGTCGAATGAGCCAAAAACTATAAAAATCGATCGACCCGTGTTTTGAGATAAATGAACCTGAAAATGACCCGAAAATATTATTGTTTTCAAACCCCCTCATGTTTGTACTCATATTGAAGAGCTCGTCGAGTAGAACAACTTTCATGCGAGTAGAACAACATTTTGTCTGAAACTCATGAACAAGAGAGATACATGAATTAAGATTTATTGGATCCAAATCTTTTGTATCGCTTGTATCTTGAGAACTAACGACTTTCATAGAATACGACCAACATGAAAAATAATGACGACGAGTTCTTTTAAAAAAATGAGTATAAACATGGCAAGGATCCGACAACTTTTTTTTCATGACCCCTTTAGAGGCCATGTTTTTCATGAATAGGGATTAACAATTTTTTCGTGAAACAATAAATTAAGTATGGTTTTTGAGTTCTACAATATAGGCGTAATAAAAAACTCTTCAATATGAGTACAAACATGAGGGGGGTTTGAAAACATTTTCCGGTCATCTTCAGGTTCATTTATCTCAAAACACGGGTCGATCGATTTTTTTTTATTTTTTGCCTTATTCGACGCGGATTTTATTGCTTTATAAAATGAGGTTTTAGGTTTTTAAAAAAATTAGGTTGCCGTTTTTTTTGTTTTTTTTTAAATTTTAATTAAATTTAGAATGTTTTGAGGAGGTAAAAAAATCAGTTTGCGATCGGATATCCGGATCGTCCAATAGCGAGTTTCTGTTGCATAGGTATATATGTAATTATTCCACACTAATATTGGACCTAGGTCGCCCCACTTTTTTGGTGAAAATCGAGTTTTCAAATTTCGAGAACCCGCCACATCTGTGTTTCAAGGACCCATCCCAAATGAATACCCATTTTGTGATAGGGGGCCATGGGGGTATACACAAAACAATTTTGAGCCAAATCGGTGAGGTCGATGTCCGGGGTCAGTGGCTCAACCCTCGAATCTTACTGAGCCGGTGTCTTAATTGCATATTTGTTCTCTCGCTCACTTGTTATGATGGAAATAAAGGAAGAAAGAAAAGATTTGAGATAGCTGAGATGCGATAGATCATACTATTATTCCATTCATTCATCTTTAGAATCCAGCATAATTACATTTCAGTCATTTTTACAGGAACAATTGTACGGTTTTAAAACCCGAAAAAATCGATTCAGTAATCAGTATTTTCAACGATATTTGTAGTTAGTGATTGGTTCACTTTAGTAAATAACTATAAATTTCATGCTTCTATCTATGACGCAATTCCAATGCGCAACCTAAACACATCGAACTAGTCTTTACCACTGTCATCTCAAATGTATTGGTATTTCAAAAGCTCTGACTATGAGTTACTTGCTAACATTCTCCTATAAAGGATTGCGAAAGGTTAGGACACTTGTTCTCTTGAAAGAAGTGTTTCACAATTTTTCGCAATAAACGTAGTTCAGTGTGCGCGTAGTTCTTTCGTAACAACTCTACCCGTTGCAAATTGCTCCTGGCCTTATTCACGGCGGTTCAATAACAGTAATTAAGAGCTACTCTTGATTTTTCTTAGTGGCTAGAAGTTTTGTTTAGCGATCCGAACACCGTAGGTTCGAATCCCGCCCGGTGCAAATCAACTTATTTTTCAAATGTTCGAATCCCGCCCGGTGCAAATCAACTGATTTTTCAAAGTGCGGGAGGATTCAAGACAAAGTTAAATGTAGGGATTTCCCTCAAATGAACCGACGTGTTATTTTCATGATTTTTCCACAGTGTATGACCAGAGCGATGATGGAAATTTAACAAAATGATCTTAACTATTCGTGCTTTCGAAATATAATATGTAGTAATATTGAGCGTATAAAAATCACTTGTTTTATTTGTAGAAGAGAACTTTCTTGTTTTGCATGGTTCAGAAACCATGCCAATCTCTTTTATATATCATATAGCGCGCGGCGATGGTCAGCCGGGTTAGAGAGAGGCAGCGGAGAGACAATCGAGAGGCGGGGCGAGATGTAGAAGGCTACATCTCGCCGCGTCTCTCGATTGTGACTTCCGTTCGTTAGCACCGTTTGTCATTTTATTATGCAAATACATTTTATACGCACAATAATATATTATTTATCGTTAATGACATTCTGTACATTCTAAAGATTTTGCAGACATTTACTACATGGATTCCTTTGGTTCTAATTCGATCTCATTTGATTTCACATCGGATTATCCCTTTTCGCATTGCTTTTTCTCCAGCTTTAGAGCCGATGTTTGTAGTCCACCGGAAACCATGGATCTTTATTACTATAACCAATACAACAGACAGAATAGAATGGAATATAACATGAGGAATATGGAAATATCCTTGATTTTAAATGAATATTTGAGGTATAACTATTGTTAAAGGTAGATATTATTGACTATTCGAGGTAGAGAATACATCTATATATATTATGATTAGGATTAACAATAACACTATACAATTCGAATTTGTGAAAGTCACACCCCGAGCTAATTTTACTCTCCGCATTGGCAATACTCTCTCGCAGACAAAGAAAACGAGAGAGTGGGACTATAGCGGAGAGTTTCAAATTAGCGTGTGGTACGCCTTTGAAGCGGGAGATGTTACGAAAGAAGCTTGTTGTCAGTTAGAGGAAGAATGGGTATTCCTTCAGATGCACTTGGAAGAAAATATAGTAAAATATGGTTTGTGTTCCTCCGAATTCAGTATGTCTTGGAATCTGCAACGAAAATATTATAATTATTATTTTGGCCGAGAAAAGTGATTGAAACTGGGCAAGCATACTGTATTTTTTGAAATTCACATATCCAAAAGCTACCAATGGCAGTTTGGGTGGTGCAATAAATCGAAAACTGCGGTTTTTCCTGCTAATGTTCCTAATTATATATATTTCGGAATGATTATTGCTTACAGTTGTCCGTATTCTCGATCGACATATTTGATCACATTTGGCTTATTCTCACATGCATTATGGATTTCCCTCTTGTAGGCCTCCCTCAAAAATCATATTTTAAAGATATATAAAGGCACACCACGAGCTAATTCTACCCTCCACTCTGGCTATGCGCTCTCGTAGACAGAGAAAGCTGGAGAGTGTGGCCAGAGCGGAGAGTTTCAAATAAGCTTGGAGTGTCGCTTTACACATATTGTTGCATTACGAACACTCATAATAAAGTAAGTATTAATATTAATTTCGTTTTCTTTGCTACCTACGTTTTCTTTGCTACCTACCTTGTGGCATCGTATTTTTATGTAATTCATCATGATATCAATTATTCGCTATTATAAATTATCCTTGTAATGCATAAATTATTATTATTAGAGTGGGACAAGGGGGAGCTTTATGCCGCAGTGTTCTCTTTCTCTCTCTCAAAAACTCGCCTGTTTCGCATTCACGCAAAAATTGCTCACAAATGAATTCTGTGATGCTGAACGATCTGGTCATGAAGCGACCACGGCCAATTTTCCATTTATTGTTAGCATTACGCGTTTCATTGTTATTTTAATATAATAAAAATGTATGAGTATAAATATTATAATATTTATTACTGCCGTTGAAACGTACCAGAGGCGACTTATTGATTGATGCATGCGGGAACTCCCACTCTCATATTCACCTGGCATTACTGTGCAATCCCGATCGTCGAGCATACGATCGGTAAAGAAACTGCACGAATGTCCGAAGAATTTGAAGATTTTTTTCTGCAAAATAAGCAACATATTTTTACGTCATCAATTCGAAGGCCAAGTCGCACCCAGAGCTAATTGGAAACTCCGCTCTATCAATGCTCTCTCGTTATCTTTGTCAACGAGTGAGCGTATCTCGGGGTATGCTTTTATGTAGATTTGCTTCAGTTACAGTAGCATCGGAAGGAATTATTATGCACTATTTTGCATTATATTTGTTACCGTAGGTATAAAGAACAGCATAGAGAACGCATACAATATTTTTTTCGTTTGAAAGCGAAATGAATACTCTTGTGAAAATGATTAATTTGCTGTTTACTATGATCGGCAGAAAAAACTCTCTTCGATTTGCACACTCTTTCGCCAATTTTCTTTTCTTTTCGTGACTTTCGTACACAACATTACTGACAGTCTGTGCAGTTTCTTCAATTTGATGACGATTGGGGACTGCTGAGTCCACGAAGACGATCATTGCAGTCAAGGCACAGCTAGAAATAATAAATATTGATCTTTAGGTGATAATATTTTGATTCCACTATGGGTTTTAGTGATAGCTCAAAAAGGTTTTGCAGTTATGAAAAAATTGTTGAAAGAGATATAAGATTTGATAATAATAATAATATTTATGCGTTTTCGGGAAAATGACCAAGTTGTTTTTTTTTTGCAATATTGGCCACAGTACAACATTTGCTTTGGCATTTTTCGAAAAGAAAAACTAATGTACCGTACTCACATTTTTACCAGCATTTTCTTCTTCTTGAATAGCAGAGAGCAGAGACCAGAGCGCAGAGAAGTACTGTATGCTGTCCTTCCGGCACTTTCCCACCGTTTTATAGGAGTAGATTCGGGAGGCGTGGCCTGATGGGCGGAGTCCTTAGTGGGCGGAGCCATCGACTACGACTAGACTTGGACTCGAGATTATATGTGTGGGAGAGTCTGAATATGTCTAAATGACGAGCAGACGGAAGTTTTAAAAAAGAGAACAGGTGATATAATAGTGTTACCGGAACTATTCGGTTCTGTTCTGGTTAAATGGTCGAATAAATTGGTCCCTTAAAAATAGACCGGTCCTTAGTAAATAGATTGGACATCTTCACTTACGCCGAATATTTCAGTTGTGCATCACGAACGAAACCATTTATAAAACACTTATAAAACGCACGTACGAAACCCTCGAGCACCGCTAACACTACATCTGGATCAAAACGTGATCATGGAAGTCATCGTTGATATAGTCCGTATAAAATGTACTTGCATAATTGCCTTGCTAATGGCTGGTAAAACGCAGAAGTGATATCGATCAACCCCCATTTAACACCCTTCACTCCTCACACTCTCTCTCCTCTCTCTGATCTACGTGCTATCTCGCTTGGATTATCTCTCTAAACATAGAAATTCATTGTGGCAGTGATTGGCTACTCTCGTACCAAATAAAGAAGTGTATTTTATACTGTCAATATTGAATTTCTCGCGTATCATTTATTTAGTTATGTGATATTCACAAAAAAAACCTTTAAATAATTATTAAGAATGGACAATTCAGTACACAAGCATCTAGTGTTATGAAGGTTTTGGGTACAATCCATTTTCTACGGACCAATCAAGTTTCATGAGAGCAATCTATTTTCAGGAGATCGATCTATTCGGTTGGCTTAACCAAACGCAATCAGCAACTATATTAGGTGTAATGCACATACAACACTGCATTAGAAAACATTACGATGGTCTGCAAGTCCGATCGAAATAATATTTTTTTAAACTGTGAATTTCGAAATATTAATAATATATTTCTTATCGGCAATGATGACATTCTGAAGATGTTGTATACAACATTTATCATATGGACTCCATTGATTCTAATTCTATTTCAGATAATCCTTAAATCTCTTTTCGCATTTGCTTTTTCTAATGCTTCAGAGCTTATGTTTGTAGTCCAACGGAAACTCGACCTACTATACAGCTAGACCTCTTCGGCTTATCTTTTTTTCTTTGTAAGTTTTTCTGGATTTGGATGAGTGAAAGATACCTCTGTTTACACCAATAGGGATTAATCTCCTTGCATTTATCATACTCCCACTTTATATTTTTCTCATTTCGAATAGGATTAGAAACTGCTATAGACGAGTGGGATAGTGATATCATTTTGTGAGAAAGATTGCGAATTTTCACTTCCTTTTTGCGGTCAAACGAAACAAATGTCAAGAGACATAGACAGAGATAAATCATTAAAGGCACTCCCCAAGCTAATTTTACTCTCAGCATTGACAATACTCTCTCGTAGACAAAGAAAGCGAGAGAGTGTGGCCAGAGCGGAGAGTTACAAATTGACTTGGGGTGTCGCTTTAAGGTGTAGCCATCACATAAACATCAGTCGATACTCTCTCACAGGCTTCTAAAGTGAGAGAGTTTGACCAGATCGGAGAGATAAATTCTATGTAATTCATTTTAAACTATCACCATTTCAAATAATCCATGTCTGTACAATGAGAGCAGATGTCAAGGTGATATATCCTAAATTGGAAATATATAAAATTTCTAATTAAAATCCCGAGATATGATATCAACACCATAGATACTTTATCCTAGTCTGCACGAATCCCAATAATTGGCGCATATATTACTAGCGAGAAGATGAAAATAGTTTGAAGTGGTTGTTAATGAGATGATGCGACAAAATTGGAGATCAAGTGCGATGGAATGGGGGGGGGTTGGATTATTCTAGTTTCTAGTCTGCATAAATCCCAATAAGTGGCTAGTATTAATGAAGTCGAGGAAAGTAAAAATAGTTTAGATTTATGTTTATTCATGAGATGATGTGGAAAATAATTAGAGGCATCACAAAGATCGAGTGCTACTGAGATATATCAACTATTTTTCCTTTTTTTCTTCATTTTTCAAGCGATCAAGCCTTGCACTGATCACGACGGCATCTGTTCTTACAATTAGTCTTGCAATAACGTGCATCAGGTCCATTTTGTGAAAACACAATGGTTCAATGTGATTAATTGTCATCCATTCTATTTCAGACTAACCATAATAACATGGAGGAACCAAAAAAAAACTATGAAAAGAAAGAAAACGAACAATGCCTCATTCGGCCAGTATCGCCGCTGAATGGCCGGAATTATCCAGAATGATTCTAACGAATCCAACGATTGTAAGATAAATCACTGTGATATTATCGACGGTAGGGGATTTGATAAGTAATTCACACAAAACTTCCACGCCTAGAATGAAATATTCAGCACGTAATAATTCGACGGGATAGCGAGGATTCCCGAGCGTACATTCATTAAAGTAGTATTCCGTGGAGCCGAAATTCTATCAAAATAGCTCTCTGCAATGTTCGAGCTCTCTGACTATCGATGTCTGTGAGAGAGAATTGTCAGAGATTCAACTGATGGATACATTTTCAGCGATTTGTCTCTGTTTATGTCATTTGTTTCGTTCGACTGCATAAAGGAAGTGAAAATTCGAAATCTTTCCCACAGAATGATATCACGTCTATAGCAATTTCCAGGGGAGGATCAACTGATTCTCTTTCAGATTTATCACAAATTAAATAATTTTTAAAAAAATAAATTAAATCTCTGGGTACATCTTTAATCTACTTGTCTGTGTTTACTTCAAT
Organism: Parapristionchus giblindavisi; assembly: GCA_943737045.1. Taxonomy (NCBI): domain Eukaryota; kingdom Metazoa; phylum Nematoda; class Chromadorea; order Rhabditida; family Diplogasteridae; genus Parapristionchus; species Parapristionchus giblindavisi. Next base: position 84,431 of record CALSFV010000491.1, read on the forward strand.
CTTTTATCTCTGTCTATAGCAACTTCTAATCTTATTCGAATTGAGAAAAATATATAGTGGGTGGATGATATATACAAAGAGATTAATCCCCAATTGGTGAAAAGCGAGATTGATGTTTCTATTTCTTTCATCCGAATCCTGGAAAACTAATAGAAAAAGGAAAAACGGATTAGCCAAAGAGTGATAAATGTCGACAGATCATTCAAAGCTAGACAGGGAAAAAATCAAGATTTAAGACTTATAATTAAGTAAATAAGATTTTGTTAAAATAGTGATAAAAGATTATAGTCGAAAAGCTTAACAGGTAATATTTCAAAGACACACTACGAGTTAGAACAAGTCCCCTACCCGGTGCTTTCTGGTGCCAGTATTACTTCAAGTCGGCGTTGAAACTTTTTCCTAGTAATTTCGTAGATGTGCCCTTGATTAAATTCTTAACGTAGAAAAACCCAAATTGTTGGAAAATTTTCATCGTCGACTTAAAGAGTTGAAACAGCAAAATCACGGAGTCGTTTCGGTGGTAGAAAAGAAATAAATAGGGACTAACATGATGTCTCTGATCTGTCTAATATGTCTGATACAGTGTAGCCTAAAAGTCATCGGACACTTTTTCATTTTATTATAACTTTTGATCCAGGAATGCAATCAAGCTGATCTGTTGAGTCAATGTAGAGAATTTATCAAGGGATACAACCATGGTGCGTTGGAGTAATTAAATTAGTTCACTGTTGCATAGTAATGATTATATCGAAATACACTTTTTTTGAAAAATTACATTTCTTTGGTGAAAGGTGTTCACACTGTGAGAGTGTAGACATGTACTAGGGCTGCACAGTCAAACAATCCGGAATGGTTCCGATTAGGATTTCAAGCTGTAGCAGGGTTGCAACTTTGTTCCCCAAAATTTATAACTCAGCTTCTAGATGTACTAACGCCACGTTCTAAGTGCTGAAATGATGCCAGTGGTGAGTAATGTTTATCCCCAGATTATGATAGTCGTAGCTCGTCATTTGCACTCAGGGCATAAAATAATTTTTTGTTGGGAGGACCGATTTTGAGACCCTACCGTTCAGAGAGCAGGTCTTCTAAAATTATGGTTCCTGCGCAAGCAGCTTTGAACTGTATCATATATTTATTTCCCTTATTTTGGTTTAGTTCCGATTCCTTTCAGACCCGTAGCAAAAGTTATGCTGAGGTCAACTCGGTGCGCGCTCTTGCGCTTTCTCTCTTACTGCTCGTGTTCCTGGGCCTCTATTGGTGAAATGTCTTATTTGCAAAGCACATATGCATGTTAGAGATGTTCGCAAAAGTTTTTACACTATTTCTGAACTTTGATCTTTGATCTTTGTATGTTGATCTTTGATCGCCGAAACCGAGTAAACCTCCGCATAACTTTTGCTACGGGTCTGAAAGGAATCGGAACTAGACCAAAACAAGGGAAATAAATAAATGATACATTGCTAAGCTGCTTGTGCAGGAACCATTATTTTAGAATACCCGCCCTCTGAACGGTGGGGTGTCAAAATCAGGTCTCCCCCCAAAAAAAATATTTTTTTGCCCTAAGGGCAAATGGCGAGCTAGGACTACCATAATCTGGAGATAAACATTACTCACCACTGGCATCATTTCAGCACTTAGAACGGGTCGTTAGTACATCTAGAAGCTGAGTTATAAATTTTGGGGATCAAAGTTGCAACCCTGCTACAGCTTGAAATCCTAATCGGAGCCATTCCGGATTGTTTGACTGTGCAGCCCTAGTATATGTCTACACTCTCACAGTGTTTCAGAGGAACGGGGCCTTTCACCAAAGAAATGTAATTTTTCAAAAAAGTGTATTTCGATAGAATCATTACTATGCAACAGTGAACTAATTTAATTACTCCAACACACCATGGTTGTATCCCTTGATAAATTCTCTACATTGACTCAAAAGATCAGCTTGATTGCATTCCTGGATCAAAAGTTATGATAAAATGAAAAAGTGTCCGATGACTTTTAGGCTACACTGTATGTCTAACATGATGTGTAGAGACTAACATTAGATGTTTGTTCAAGATTTTAAAGTTAATAATAATTTGAAATATTTCAGGAATCAAATACATTCTACGCTAAGATGAAGCCTAGCGAGAGTACAACAAGTATAGAACTGTGAGATTTATATATCGAGTTATCGATATTACGGGGGGCGATCATTTCGCCAACGATCATTTCGCTAACGGACCATAAATCGGTTAGGAGATGGCCTATGGAAACAAAAGTTGTACCATTGTTATCAGTAGGGGTGTACGGTATTGGACTACCGTAACCGTCAGTAATCGCGAACTGATTTTTTTTCAGTCGACCTATGATTCTCAACCATGACCCGGGGTTCATCGTTGAAATTGGCCGAAGTTGAAAAATTCATGATGCTCCGAGACCAAATACTAGATGCCATTGTATCAATAGTGAGTCAACATTTATCTTTCTGGATACCTTAACTCGAACTACCGTAATCATACCGGGATTTGCAGTGAATTTCGCTATAACATTGTAGGGTACGGGAGCTAGATTACGGTAGTTCGGGTTACGGTATCCACAAAGATAAAAGCTGACTCACTATTGATATAATGGCAACTAGCGTTTGGTCTTGGAGCATCATGATTTTTCAACGTCGGCCATTTTCAACCATGAACCCCGGGTCATAGGTCGACTGAAAAGAATCAGTTCGCCATTACTGACGGTTACGGTAGTTCAATACCGTACACCCCTACTGATAACAATGGTACAACTTTTATTTCCATAAGCCATCCTAACCGATTTATGGACCGTTGGCGAAATGATCGCCCCCCCCCCCCCCCCCCCGATATCACTGTGCAGAGTATAAAGTCTAGTACAACAAGGCTTTTAGTTACTTTGTTGATAATCGTGTGCCTTTATTTATAACATTGTAATGTTTCCCAGCTATAAATCAATCAGTCGTATAGTAATAATGATTATTGGAATAAAGAAAAAAAACAAAAAAATCTCTTACACTGGACCGACTACTATAACCGCATAAGATGACTAGTTTTGCTGACCCCGTTTTTAAACGTTAAAACGTGATAATAAGTAATCAATACCAAATCTTTCTTATACAGGAATAAATAATTTGATTTGGTCCTTGTCTGTTGATGTATAACATGCATCATGTATATCTCCATGTATCTATCTTTAATTGTAATATATAGTTTAAAAGAACAACAGTACGTCTGTGATGTCTCTGCGTAGGCTCACAATTTATGACGAAAATATAAAAAGAATTGTGAAATCTTTAGAAATATCATGGTTTTATGCAGTTTTATGACGTTGTCTGTAGCGTTTTGAGAGACGTCTGAGCTATGTACGTGAGGTATCCGTTGTATCGTGAAAAGAGGAAGCTTCTAATGTGCCCAAATGTTGAAATATCCATTAAAACACAGCAGAAAACTAAAGGTGAAAAGAATGCGTACTTCTATTTCAATAATGCACATCACAGCCAATTCATTATGAATGTGCTGAAATGAATTGAGATGATTTCATTAAAACTAAATTAAAATCAATTTCTACAGGGACTAAGTCTTCTGAAATCTCAAATAAAAACTTTCGATCTACAAAGACAATGAACAATAGAAAAATTGCAAATTTATAATTATTAGGTCCTAAATTGTTTTCCATTTTGAGAATGTGTTTGCACATTTGGTTTTTTCTCTTCTTTTTGAGACCTCTATGATAGTTTGCATAACTAGCTATATCTTCCCTTTTCCCAACACATATTAATGATCGTTTAAAATATTTATTTGGCACGAGAGTAGCCAGCCACAATCACAATCTGTTTCTATGTTTAGAGAGAGCGCACAAGTGAGATAGCACGTAGATCAGAGAGAGCGAGGAAGGAAGAACAATTTTGAATAAAATTAGATATGAATAGATCGATCGTGAAACCAAAGTGGAATGGATGGTAGGCTGCATAGCCCAAAATGCACAGTATTTGGAATAATTGTGAAGGAAATATATATCCGATTCATTTTTGACAAGTATGGAAAAAAATTTCCGTATGATCTCCTACAGTCGTTTTAAAGCAACACCCCAAGCTAATTTGAAACTCTCCTCTCTGGCCACACTCTCTCGCTTTCTCTGTCTACGAGAGAGTATTCCCAATGCGGAGAGTGAAATTAGCTTGGGGTGTGCCTTTAAAGGTACCATGAATGGTACTACGAATAAATTGCTAATCTCAAATATACCGTCGACATTTCCCATCACGAAGCAGTATTCGAATCCGCCGTGGACACTGTTACTCAAGCTTCAAACATGGTTGCTGTTTACAATACAGGTCCCCAGTTATTACTGTGACCTCTGTTAGGCTGGTCTAATGCGATCTCCCACATAACTCAAACTAGCAAATCCTCATTTTCTGGTGTTATTCAGGTTTAGTGATATTATGTGAATTCATAAGTAACGGTCGTTTTTTGTCCTAACTTCAGTCGCCTCGTTCTTGGTCTGTTGTTATTGTCAGCATCCATACTGTATACACTAGATAGGCTGTCTCTCGAATATCCTACGGTTGTTTTCGATTCACTTCCCGCGTGTCATCCAGGTGAGAAAACCGCACAATTTCGCCAACGATGGAATTCACATACACAACGTTATTTTATTCTTCTTCCTCTCGGGCTTGAAACGCCCCGATTTCCAATATCGCCAAGCAGAGATGTACCCCTCACATGTGCCTCACGTAATAGCGATGAGAAAGTGAGTCGTCAAATTCGAGAAACAGGACTTTCCCTCGAAAATGAAGATCAACCCAGTCGCCTACCGGAGGTGGATCTCGATCGATTGCTCCATGAGGAAAAGGCTGATCCGTATCCCGATACCGGTGATATTGCAATGGCACTTGGGGTCAGCCAGAGCACTGTGGTATATGGCCTTCACACTCTCGGAAATAAGTGAAAATAGGGAAGATGTCTATCCCACCTCCTAGCCGACTGCGACAAGGATCGCCGACTGGATATAGCAAATAATTTTCTAACCATACGTCGCTGCCTTGCTTGGCTGGTCAACGTTATAAAGTGTGATGAAAAGTGGGTGCCCTACGATTACAAAGAGCCAATGAGACATTGGTTCGGTGAGCGCGAATGTAGAAGCCCCCAAACCCGATTTTCACCGCCAAAAGTGATGTTGTGCATCTGGTATTCGGTACGGGGAGTCGAGTACTGGCAACTCATCTCCGAGGGTACGACTGTCACGACACATGTCTACACTCTTCAGCTGCGGAAGCTACGATTCCACCTCGAACAATCACGCGGGAAAGACACTCGGATCTAATTTCAACATGACAACGCTCGACCTCATACCAAAAGAACGACCCAGGCTGAGTTAACGGGATGTGACTGAACTGTACTCCCCCACTCTCCGTACTCACCCGACCTTGCCGACTATGGCTGTCACCTCTTCGCGGCGCTCCATCACTCCATCAAAGGGCAAAGCTTCAAAGACCGAGCCACTATCCATACCGTACTTGGCACTTATTTCCGGAATTTACCCCAGTCCTTTTATCACGAAGCGATCCACAAGCTGCCGGGTAGAAGGCAGAAGGTGACCGATACGAATGGAAAATATTTCTAGAATTCTCCATGCTTTATTAAATTTTTGTGACAATTTTTTTGGAAAGCGAAAAACGAGCGTTACTTATGAATTCACCTAATAGATTCTGGCTTCTCTCCTTTAAAGGGAGCGTAACCTCACTCAATGGTCTCTTCATTCCGCATACTATTTCTCTATTCTCTAGCAACGAGAGAACATTGCGCGTCGAAGAGACCATTGAGTAAGGTTTCGCTCCCTATAAAAATCCACTGATGAGGGTCATTATGAATATTCCAAGTTTCGAATCCAGTGATCATATTGGCAACTCATGTACTTGTTTTTAAGGGAAAGAAAAAAAGAGATTGCGAGCGCAAATCAAATCAAATCAAATCAAATCATTTATTTTCCTGTATAAGAAAGAAAGGGATGGTTTAGGGTTCTTCTTATCACGTTATACGGGGTCAGGAAAGCTAGTCTTCTTATGCCAGAGTAGTCGGTCTAGCGTGTATCGTTCCGCCAGCTTGAGTCCGTGAAGTCCTTCTTGATCATATCCTTCCATCTGGCAATGAGCTTCGGTCTTCCTCTTGCTCTCCTTCTTTGTGGCGCTCGACATGAAATCGCCTAGAGCGAACGGAACTCCATCACTCCCTTATTGTTGCTTTTTTCTCATTTTCATGTTTTAACTGATGCGTAAATAAATAAAGATTGTCTTTCAAAAATGCGTGCACAGTGACCCTCATTCAATATAAATCTATGTCGAGAGAAGTATGTGATTTATTATTTTTGGTTTATGAACTTCTATTGTTTCATCATGCCAAATAATAATTGCAATTGTATTATGCTCCACGAACAAAATCTCACCGATATTATTATTTTTATTATAAAGATATTGAAAGGATCTTCAATCAATCAATCAATTTATTCATATCAAGTATTATACTAGATGAAGGGAGGGTCTTTCTTCAGTTCCTCCACTGGTAGTGCTCATCGAACACGGTATTGATCTGGAGAATCTCACTACACTCACAGAAAAAACCCTAGCTCATGTGCCCCTGAGCACCAAACACTAAACGGTTAGGGTTTGAAACACTTGTATTTAAGGGTTTTAAAGCCCTATTCCGAGAACCCTAAGATACAAGTGTTTCAAACCCTAACCGTTTAGTGTTTGGTGCACAGGGGCACATGAGCTAGGGTTTTTTTCTGTGAGTGTAAAAGTATCTGTAAAGAAAAGGATCTAACTAAAGGTTTACTGAAACAAGCACTCTTTATTAAAATCATTTATGATTTTAATAAAGAGATTTTAATATAAACGTGATAAAGTATTATCATTGATTATCAATTATCACTTACCAAGCAGAGAGAACCCGCAGGACTTCGTGTGATTTTTATAACGGATTGTATCTTTACCTTGAATTATTCTTTCATCCCCTCTGAATCACGAAGGGTTATACAATGTACAGTGCTGGCCAAAAAGAGAAACATTCATATTTTTCATCGATAATTTCCTTCAAACTCCATCATATGAATGTTACTCTTTTTTGGCCAGTACAGTACTTCTGCACTGTATGAAGATCACTCGAATATTTCGATTAGTCTTCAAGAAGAAACATCGTATACTTTATATCCTTTTCATTCTCCTCTCAATAGTCTATATCCCCGTGAGTTGGTCCTCTCTCTCTCTCTCTATCTCTCTCTCTCCTCCTCCTCCTCCTCCTCCTCCTCTCTCTCTCCCCCTCTCCCTCTCTCTCTCTCTCTCTCTCTCTCTCTCTCTCTATTCCTCCCTCTCTCTCTCTCTATTCCCCCCTCTCTCTCCCTCTCCATCTTCCTCCCCTACTCTGAGACAACAATGCATAAGACCTGACGTGGCTGCAGTGATGGGATTCAGTCACGATAGGTCCGCTTCTACCTCTCCCTTTCTTTCTCCCTCTCCCTCTCCGTCTACCTCTCCCTTTCTACCCTCTCTTTCCTTCTCCGTCTCCCTCTGCCTCTCTCACTACCTCTCCCTCTCCCTCTCGCTTCCCCCTCACCCTTACCGTACCCTATCCATGTGAAATGTGACCTCTCCTATCTCAATTGCATGTATTCTTCTACTTCATCTATCCTATTTCAGTCGCTTGCCCGAGTGCATTTTAGGAAATGAAAGGTATACCACCTACCGTATACCTCATTGCCATCTACCCTTTGTCTTATTGTCACCTACCGTATACCTTAAGGAACACGGTATGTGTTAATATGGGTTTGAACCTTATTGTAACCTACCGTATGCGACGCTTCATCATTTTAGGATCTTTGGAATTTGTTGAAGTACTATTGTATCCATAATCAATCTAGAGCTGGATTATGGACCTGCTTACTCCAATTCTATTTTAGGTAAAATATTAACTATAGATAGTTCTTGACAAAAAAAAACAAGAAATCAAACTCTATATATGCATTATTATTGCATAACATATGTGTGCGTCTATTGATATTGTAATCTTTCCATATCTACACAGGGTAAGTTGCTCGTAGCGAGGATTGTTTGGGAACGATTTGCCCGTATTCGGGCAAATGCAAGCTTGTATAGGAGAAAATCGTTGCTTTTTGGACCATCATGTGCCCTTATTTAGGCAAATCGTGTTCACATTTACGCCTAATTACATCTCGTATATCGTTTGCAAGCCTCTTGTCACCTGTGCCTCATTAGAAGGGTGATATAGAATTACCGTATACGTCCCGCACTTCACCACATCGCTGTCTCCTGTCCCCTTTCGTTCGTGACAGCTGATCATCATTTAAAGGGGAAAGTGACCT